>MU224168.1:918242-956184 GCA_018584345.1 Thuja plicata | reverse complement strand
ATAACAGTGCACAAAAAATACCAAAACAATGTTAATTTAAATATCATTAATTACTGTAATAGAAATCTTCATTTAATATTTACTATTTAATATTTAATGTTTATCTATAATTAATGATTATATTTACAATCTAAAGCACATGATTTCTCAAAAGAAAAAAGATTTTGATATAATTAATTTAAAAAATATTTCAAAAAATATCTTTGGAAAAGAAAAAATAAACAATCATTAAACAAAGTCTATAATATAAAAAAAATTGTCAACAAACATTTTAAATAAAAAATTATATTTTTTTACATATTTAATATATAATTAAGAAAAATATTTTAGTACAAATATTTCATTTAAAATTTTCTAATTTTGATAAATTGGATATTATTTTGACAATTCATATTTTTTTGAAAGCTTCAATAGAATAAAATAGAATTTTAACACCAATCAAATCAAAGGCCAGTCTAGTAACTGATTAGTTGCCCTCAACTAAAACCTCCTGCCAATTCAATATATATTCCCAATTGCCCTTTTTTCTACCCATATAATTGTAGGGGTTGCTATGTGCTTTCAACAAATTCTATACGTAACATGCGGTTCATTGGGGGTTGGAGGTTGCCTCAACAACTGAAGTGGGCCATCTTCCAGAAAGAAATTTCCCAATTTGTTCCAATTTTTAGAAAAAAATAATAAAGAAAGAAAGAAAGAAATTTTAACGTTCATAGGGCTAAAGATAGCTATGTGAGAGATCGTCTCACACACTATTTTTTGCATTTTAGCCCTTTTCTTGTGCAACTTGATAATGAGTGCCCCCAATTGCTCAACGTCCCTTTGTTGAATAAATCAATCCAAGAGTTAGTTGTCAAGATATTAACATAGTCGTCTTTGTTGTCCTTGAATGCATCACACTCTAAAATGAAATATTTTTATGTTTCCACTTTTCTAGACTTGTGCAAAAAATACACTCTTTCTTCCTGCACTTCTTTTGGTCATTTCTAATGCTAGGTTTCACAATGAACTTGATGAGAATTGGTCCTTACCTAAGCAATAAAGATTTTAGCTCTCTAAGAGATATTGACCCCTATGTATGCTTTTTGATGATGATTACAAGTGGGATTAGACTCTTCGATATAATACTCTTTCTTTCTTGTTAGGTCTTTATCTCAAGAATGTTGGTGGTACTTATCCATAACAAAAGCCTTTACCTCTTCTTTATTTGTGGGCATGAATTCAAGTAAATATCCCATTTACTAAACCATTTGCTATTTTGCTGCATCCAAGATTTTTTTTTCTTTTGTACAAAATGTCATTAAAGACAACCTTAGGCCATCTACCCTCTTCCATTTGCTCAATTGTTTTTAAATATCTTATGAGCCTCACCATGACAATCGCTTCAATAGGGGCAACCCCTATCTCACTCAACCTGATATCATATGGGACTGAACTTTTCATTTTGAACTTGCTTGTAATCATATGTTTTTGGCTTTTCTCAATTTCCTTCCCAACTTAATTTTTTATTGAAGTCAATTATGAAGTATTTGTAACGAGTCACTTCTTCAAAAGTACTATCTTCAAAGTAAAACTTATGTTGGTGATGTTTTTTTTCGAGAAGACCATCACTTTTGTTTTGCTAATATTGACTTGCATCCCGACATAACAACAAAATTGCTCAAGAGAAAGTAAGTGTTCTTGAAAGCTAAAAGTAGAATGTTGTTGTCAATATATATGAAAAAAAAAGGGTAGGTGACAATAGGCATCCTGCATGACCCTTGCTCGACAATTAAATGACCAAACCATTCTGAAAATTTCCTATGACAGGTAGAAGTGACCGTCAAATTCCGTGCCCTGACCCGCCTAAGTTCGCTACAGTACACAAATGGTAGATAGTTTAGTTACTTTGCAGGAAGTAATCTGTTTTGGGTCAAACACCAATAGTTTTGAAGCTATCATCTTATCAAGATTTATGACAGCTTTAGTTTAGAGGATAGTATTTATAGCGGAAGACAGCAGCTGATGAGTGGTGAGGATTTGAAGTAGAAGATAGCGTGCAATATGGCAGCCGGAATTCATATTCATCTCCTATCATTTAACTGCAATGCAATCCTAGATAAAAGAAATTTTCTGCATTCACTTGATGAAAAGAGCTATAGAAGGCGAAGGGGAGACAGCAAGAGCAATGGAAATGGCGTGAATGTGAGGGCAGCTGTTGCTGTTGAGGATGCAAGGCCCTCCAAAAATGTGCCTCGCCCTCTGCTGCGAATTGGTACTCGGGGAAGGTATTAATTCTCTCACCTTTCAACTTGTTTTGCTTCCCAGCTCGAATCTTGTCTGAAACATCATGCAAAGTATTATCTTTTTGCAGGCAATGAAGCCACAAACTACACTATTTTTGTAAAATACTAATCCTTCAAACTAAGGGCTTTTCTCCAACATAACTGGAAGAATCTGGTTTTTTAGTAAACACTGAAATCTACTACCTTTACTTGTGATTTAATGGAATGGATAATCATGGCAGCTTAGTTGAAAGATACTTCTGTTATAAATAAATGCTCACTTAGCATATTATATGGATGCACTGATTTCTGTGCAACATAGTTATACTGATTTATATGCAACCTAATTATATCCATAAGGAATTAAAAAGAAGAAGAAGAATACTATAATTAAAATCTACTGCTTCCATTTTAACTTTGATTTATCTTCTTTAACATATTGGGAAAGACATTGAAAGAAATTTACCCTAAATGACCAAATATGGTAAAAAAGGCATATCTAAGCAGTGCTTTTGGAGTTTCTGGGACATAGGGATGGCAAAATTTTGCCAAATTTTGGAGACGGCAAGGGGCAACCATTTAAATAAACAAAACAAAGTAAAAGCAATTAAAATTGTGAAAACTAAATGCACTGTGCTGGATTTACAATGACAATTCTCTCTTTTTTAACTTTTTAAGGGCTTTTTAGCATTTTTAAAACTTCTATATATTTATCATTATGCAACAAATAGAACAGGCTCTTTAATCCTGAAAAAGTGCGAGGTCTCTTCCGAGTCCTTAAGTCCCCCTGGTACATCAGGATATCACTCAGACTCCTGGGGACGCTCCCCTCTAGAATGCTGATCACTTTCTTTTCTTACACTGGTCAGGGCCAAATGATATGCCAGTTTGATTTTTTAGACCAATCACACTGAGTATTTCTTTTTTAATTTACTCAATATATCATTCAATTTTTTCACTCTGCAGTCTTTGAGACTAAAGTGAATCAGGCCGACCCATCTGCACTAGTACAACAATCAGCTGAGGTCTGATAAAAGCAATTCCTTCCTAGTTTTTTAAAAAAATTTGAAAGAAGTGAAGACTCTGAGTGAATTTTGGGAGGCGTTGAAGGAATCAATGATATTTTCATTGAACACTAGGAGTACCGATGTAGAGTCTGAAAATGCTTGTTGGGGATAGTCCAAGTCTAAGAGAGCTAGGTTAAATAATCCTAGAAGGTAGTTGATTTTGCATAGAACCTCTCTTAACATTAAAAGCTGATGCACTGTTTGTGGTAGGGAAGAAATTGGTAATGTAAGCTTGCCCATAAGACTTGTGCCATGGAAGAGGTGTGTGAGAGGGTCCTTGACATTGAGAAGTGATAGAACCATGACCATTAGAATTAGAGCCTAGGTGCTGAGGAGCCTTAGCCATGGTAGACCACAAGAATGAGCAACGCCTCACCAATCTTTGTCTTTCTATATGTCAATCAATAGTATCCAAAATATGCTTACAGTCTTCAACACTTGTGAAAGGTTGAAAGAAGTAATCATTTTGGTAGATATGGGACCACCACAGATAGATCTATGCTTGAATACGGTGATCTCCAGAAAAAGAAAAGGTCAAGCATTTTTGATAAGGGTAGCAAAAATAAGTGAGTAGAGAACCATCAATTGTTTGTTAAATAATAACCTTCCGTGGATTTTATAGTAGGGTGGACATCAGATATTAAAATTCTTCTTAGATTTCACTTCATATAAAGAACAAAGACAGAAAATTCTTACTTGGTAAAAATATTGTGGTCCATCTCAACATGATTTCACTTCATGGAGAGAACAAAGGCAGACAATTCTTACTTGACAAAAAATTGTGGTCCATCTCAACATGATTTCACTCATGGAGAGAACAAAGGCAGAAATTTCTCACTCGGTAAAAATATTGTGGTCCATCTCATGATTTGAGCACACTTGCACTGGGTCAAGGGGAATCCTCAAACTCTAAGACTACTGATACTGATACTGATGATAGGTGGGATGAACATAAGTCCCATTCGCAACCTGTAAGAAATGATCAATGCAGAAAGCTAGTTTGGGGCTGTGAGAAAATGGGTGGGGGGGAAGGTCCAAGTAACCTGGATGTACTGATGATTACTGACCTCTCTGATATATCAGTTGAGCACCTTTTCCTGTGGAAGAAGGTGATGAAGAGCATATGAATACCTGAAGCGATGAAGCCTGTCCAAAGAAATGTCGATGGATTGGAGAGCAAATAGACCTAGGGGAACCAGTAATGCTGATGTCTGGGGAGACACAAAGAGGTGATCTTTTTTGAAGAAAAAAGAGCTAAGAAAGAATATCTCCCATAGGATGAAGCAAAACCATCCATGGATCTCAGTTTGTGTATAAACAAAGTGAGTCTGAAGATACTTTTGAGACGAAGCGTTGCACAACAATTTGGCTTGGACAATACATTGAGGAACCATCCATTTGCACTCGATCATATGCTAAAGCACAATTGCCTGAACCCTCTTAATCTGAGTCCAATCACAAGAGTCCAAGCTAGAGCCCCAAGCCTTAGAGCTGAACCATACAATGTTGTCTTCATTATGTCAAAGTGGTACATCTTTGAAGGGATGCGCCTTAGTTTTGAGGAACCTCCTTTGGTGATCAAAGATGTCTATGTACCTGCTGTACAAAATTGAGATAATAAATCAGTCTCCGATTTGATTGATTCTAACCAACAAGGAGATTGGCACTTTGATTTGATGAACCTCATTTGGCGATCGAAGATGTCTAGATACCTGCTGTACAAAATTTTAGATCACAAATCAGACACTGATGTAATTGATTCTAGCCAACAAGGAGGCATCCTCCGGTTCAGGCTGAAATCTGAGACAGCTTACAAGATGGAGAGGAGCATATTGGCAAGTTCAAGAATTTATTTCAAGTAAACCGCCCGCCTAAGTATTTTTCTGGTATCTTGCATTAATGACTTCTATTCTTGATGCAGCGCCATTTAGTTATGAGAAGGCTACCCAAGAACAAGTATGGAATGAAGTTGTGGAGGAATTAATCACATCAGTGTCAAAATGATGTCTGGGAGATTATGCTAAGATCAAGGGGAAATCAATGGGTAATTAAAAATTTCTGATGGTTGTAAAATGAGAAGCACGCTGCAGATGAGAGCATTGAAAAAGACAAATCAGGACTTGTTGTTTAGGGTTCTATTGGAAACCTCAAGTGGAATACCATGAAACATTTTTCCCAAGAAAGGATTACCAGAATGACAGAATCAGAACTATCATGTCCATTTTTGCTTTTGCTTTCTTTGAAACTAAGTTATCGGTCTTGCTATGGGTATGGGTATTGGATATGGCAGTGCAGTGATTTTTTTCCCTTGGGTATGGGTTTGGATATATAACTCATAATATAGTGATTTGTCAAGACTCAAATGTCAATACACAGTGAAAATTACAATCTATATTTAATAATATAATTTAGTGATTTGTCAAATGTCAATACACAATGAAAATTACAATCTATATTTAATAATCTTCATAGTTCTCTTCATCTAAAGCATCAAAGTCAACATTTGGTTCTTCACTTGAACTACCATGGGTTACAATGCCACTTCTACTAGCTATATATTGTACAAGCTGCCTCATCTAAAAAGATTTTTGATAAGCTGTGCAACAATAATGTCTAAGTCAACACGCTCAAGAGTTAGATCCCCATTCCTTGCCACCTCCTAGGGCATTATAATCAAGTTTCTTACCTGACAAATGATCCTACTAATTAGTGGGGATCAGGGAGTGGAGACCCCAATGGGGTTGAGGGGCAACAACCCTCATGGGATTTCTGGGCAACGCCCCCAATGGGGTTGAGGGGCAGTGCCCCTTGTGGAGGATTGGGGGCAACACCCCTAGCAGGGTTGACTGGCAGCACCCCTAGTGAGGTTTGGGGGCATCACCCTTGGTGGATTCCCTGTTGCAATAAAGGGCAGGGTTGACGGGAAATGCCCCTACCACCAAGCTCACATTAAGGCCTTTGAAACAGTACAAACCTTCTTGATGCACACCTTTTTCACAAATTTATCACTTAAGGGAAAAATTAGGTACACAAGCACTTTTTTGTATTAAAAAATATTTTGAAAAATAACTGTTGTTTGTTCTTTTTGGGCAGCCCTTGGCCCCCCTGGTTTTGCTCAAATTCAGCCTAGGTTCACCGAAGGTCTCTTTGAGCACCATGGGCGAACCTAGAGGGTAACCAACCCAGGACCTAGTCTCGAACTGAACCAATATGGGTAGGGGAGGGGGTTCTAAAGATACCTGATAACATAGGTTTTGATTGATGCTCCACATTAGCGAGGTGGTTGAGGTCTTCACTGGGATTGTACATTAGGAAGATGATTGAGGTATCGCCTGACACTTGTGATAAACATAGTTGGAAGTCAAAGCCATGATGTATATGAGGGTGCAACTATACGAAATACGGTTGGCACATGTATTGGAATGTCTAACACAAAAAACATTTGGTGGATGCAAGATGGAACATGCTTCATTACTTTTTGCTTTAATTGTTTAATTATTTTATTCTAATAATATTTTAATTTTATAAATTTTGAGTTTGACAAATTGACATTGAATTATAATTGTTATGGTTGTTTTGGTTAAATACAATGTTTATATGCCTATGCTACCCCAAGTTTCTAGGATGGGGATGGTAGGAGACATAGGGATGAGTTGTTGGGACAGTTTTCTTGGGGCCATTTTTGGGGACAAGTGGCAGCAAATGAGACAGCCATATAAAAAATAGGAAAATATTGAAATATATATAAGACAATTTCAAATATTCATGTGATAACATTGATAAAAAATTCATCATATACATTATAGATTCTTAATATATAACATTTTGTGTTGAATTGAGAGTTTACATGAGAGCCGAAAACAAATTAGCAAATGTTGCTTTCGTAATTCATCGTCAATATGAATTTTATATTAAAAGTTAGTATACAAGTTACAAGAAAATGACCAAAGGCTGCGAGTAGAATGGTGGGTACATGACCACACCAACAAGATTTCTTGTTAGAAAACTTTTTCCCCAAAGTGAAAAGAAAGTTATGATAGCATTAAAAGGAGATAGAATAATAAAGGATAATATGGTCCTTTATTAAAATGAAGGCTAGTGAAGAATGTTTTAAAACTATGTTAAAAAGGGTATGATGGTTTGAAAACCATTCCTTAAGGCTCATAAAAATCATTTATATGAGCCTTGGAAAGGGGGCATGGAGATCGCTCAAAGAAGAAGAAGATGGTTTGGTGGGCTATGGGCATTGGAGAAGGGGCTTACGAGAATGTCCAACTTGGGGTATAGAGTGCACTTGGGATTGTTCTAGCCAAGGCTTTTATGCGAATAGGAACGCACGTCCTTTAGAGTGTGCCATAGTGAGAGACAATACCACTAAAATCTTCCTAGGTGAGAGAGTGATCTTTCCAAGTGTTGTGAACTAGCGAAGTATTGATCTTATTATTATTCAAAGATATATACAATTATAAATAAATGAGATGGAGTTGATTTGTTCAATTCTTTAAAGATGTTACTTTATCCTTTTTTATTATATTAATATTGTTGGATGCCAATATATATATATATATATATATATGATGGTGCTCTTAATTTTCTTCAGTCTTAAGTTAGTTAAGAATAATAAATAAGTATTTTTGTGCATTTGTATCTAAATGATAAATATAATTTATAATGTTCAAGCTTAGTTATAAACACTAATAAATTGGTTGCCATATACAATTAGCACACATTAAATCTATCCAATTTGTATGCTCGGAGAAAAGCAGCATTACATTTCCCATCACATCATTATGCAAGCTTGTGTCAGATATATAATTGAAATTATTTGTAAATCTAGGATCTGATAATTCAAAGAAAACGTAGAATGGATAGAATGTCTTTGTGTGTAAGGAAGATGCAGACATGGGGACTGCACTTGATCTCCTAGAAATATTGGTGCATAGTAGTTTGGCAAATAAACTTAAGATATTTTCTGATTAGACAGGTTTAAGTTTCAGGTTCATGGCCTCACAATGTTTCAATTTCTGTTGTCTAATGAAATTTTTAGTTTCTAGCAAAATTTAATATACTTCTTGGACTGAGGAAATTATTAGCTTAATATCTACATGTGGCCAAGAATAGACTTTTCAAAGTGTGAACCTATGGACTAAATTTCAGAATATACACAATATCCAATCTTGTAGTGGATTGTTCCTAGTAACATACACTTAACTCAATACATCATTAGTTATGCTCTGTTCTGAAAATATGTTTATAATATCAAAGCTTGCATGTGCTTTTGAATTATATGGCATCACAGGATAACTAGTTAATTTTATGTTTTTTTAAAACGTCACTTTTTTTATGGGGACAGCCAATTGCCCTCTTTAAGCTTTCAGGACATCCCCTAGACATCCCCACATCCCTGGGATGTTCTAGGAATGGCGATGCCTCAAAAAACAGTGGGGATATGTTCGTTGGTTTCCTTGTAATATTCATGTTGTATGGTTATCTTAGTGTAAATCCTCTTTCTACAGTAAAATTATACTAAAATATGTTTATATTTATGATTTTTTTGTAATTACATGATTATAATTTCTAAAGAAAAGGTAAATGTTGTTCTTAAAGTTGTATGTTATTCTAGAGGGACTTAGTTTTTGATATCCTTAGATGTGTAAGCTTGCTATAAAAGATCTTATTTTGTGATCTTTCACATTTGGTGTGCCCATTCTTATTAAGGTTGCAGAACTCCTTATGCCCGTCCTCTAATGTGATTCTAATTTTTGGAGCTAAACTAATAAATGGCAGAACAACCAAACCCTTTTATTTTGCACTTGCCCAGAACTAGAGCTTGTACGAGGTAATGTTTGCAGATGCTGAAGTTATGAGTACCATACCATTTATTTCATCTTATGCTATCATATTTATGTTTGGCAAATGCACAAATAAATACAGACAACGAAGTTATGCTGATCGATGTAAGTTTGTTTGATTACTTGGGTTGCCAGTATCTGTGAATGCTGTGGAATTAGAACATAGTGTTTTTTTTCAATGCTGTTAGTAGTGCTTGGGCTTCTATAATTCAAGAAAGGCTTGGAATGCTCATCCTGGCATGATTGATTTTGTGCTATTGCTATCAGGATTCAACTGTGTAGATTTCAAGTCAAATTCATTGACCCATGTTTCATGAGTAGTGGTTCACAAGAACCAATCTCTCTTGAGAATGAATGGAACACTTAGCACTCATTGCATCTAGGTGATGCTCACAGAGGTGAAGCATTAGGCCTTCCCGGGAGGTCACCCATCCCAGTACTACTCTAACTCAAGTGCACATAACCATGGAGTTTCCTCTAAGGTTAAGCCCACTTAGCTTGCAACCCCATTTGCAAAACCTTGAACAAGTGTTGTGCCTTATGAACCATTCATTATAGAGGTCCTTTAGCTCATCAATTGGTAGGAGATATTTTCCACAGCAAGTCAAATAAGTGTTGGAGTAGTACTGGGATGGGTGACCTCTTGGGAAGGCCTAATGCTTGACCTCTATGAGCATCACCTAGGTGCAATGAGCGCTAAGTGTTCTATTCATTCTCATGAGAGATGGGTTCTTTGTGAACCACTACTCATGAAACATGGGTCAATGAGTTTGACTTGAAAACTACACAATTGAATCCTGATAGTAATATCACAATTTGACTTGCTGTGGAAAATATCTCCCACCTATCAACGATTGGTTTTGTTCATGCAATTGATTGATTTACACTTTCTTGGATTATATACCTCCAAAATTTGATGTTTTACAGTTTCTGCTATTTTTATGGAATAAGATTATTACAAAATTTGTTTAATGAGATTCTGTCCTATGTCTGGGCACAAAAATGTCGGTCTAAAATGCAAGATTGAAATCTTCTCTAATTGAGATGACTAAGATTTTTTTTTTAAGATTTGGGGAAAACAGCATCTCATTCTGTGCATAAATGCTTAATATATCTTGCTGTGTTGGTTGACCTGTCCCAATATATCTTACTGTGCTGGTTGATCAGTCCTGAGAAAATTTAGAGATGACAGTTGTTCCATTCATGATATGATAGACTTTATTGCTGTTTATGTAGGACAGTCCTCTGGCACTTGCACAGGCCTATGAGACACGGGACAAGCTAAAAGAAGCACATTCTGAACTTGCAGAGGAGGGTGCAGTGGAGATTAGAATTATTAAGACAAAAGGGGACATGGTGTTAGATCAACCACTTGCAGATATTGGTGGCAAGGGGCTATTCACAAAAGAAATAGATAATGAACTCATAGAGGGTAAGATAGATATTGCTGTACACTCGATGAAGGATGTGCCCACATATTTGCCCAGTGAAATAATTTTACCTTGCAATCTTCCTCGTGAAGATGTTCGAGATGCATTTATATGCCTTACTGCCGCTTCTCTAGCAGAGCTCCCTGCTGGAAGCATAATTGGCAGTGCTTCTCTTCGAAGGCAATCTCAATTGCTTCACAAATATCCGTCATTGAAAGTAAGAAGCATGCATTTTCCATAATTTTCACCTCATCAATTATTAATTTTGGCATTTATATTGCATTTGATTTAAGTGTGGCTTGACTATCCAGGTTATTGGATTTATAAATGCTAGATGTTCATCTATTGTGTTTGTTCAAAACTTCAAAGATGTGTTCTAAAACTTCTCAAGATGTTTGACATCTCTTTTTCACTGAACAAGCTTTGGGAGAAAATTGAGTAGGGAAAAACTTGATTGGCATTTTGGGTCATGCTTTGTGGCCCATCATCTTTTTCCACAAATTGTATCCATTAGGATTTGTGTTTCTTTAGGGTAGCCGGTAGACAGGTTGATATCTACCAGGTAACCAGATGACTTTTTTTGTTGCGTAGTGACTGATTGATACTTTGTTTTCCATATGTTAATTTTCCATGACTAGATATGATTGCTGAAACTAATTTGTGTAGATTCTTAGCTTTAGAATTAAATGCAAGATGGACTTCATTTAAATGCACCACTGCTATAAATTTGGATTGAACATGTCACCATGATAAAGGATCAGAATATATGTTGGTGGTATATTTTCCAGTCTTTCTTTTTCAAACTTTGTTACATATTACTTAATCATGGAAAATAGAGTAACATAAGTGGGTGCCTTATGAAACATCTTCTCTCCAAAGCGTGAGGAGAGATGGAATCTTTCCTTTTCAGCAACTTGCAAATATTTTTCATTCTTTATAAAAAACTCCATTTTAGACATAATATGGTCAGCTGAGACGGTTAAAAGAATTGAGCTTGGAGAGTGAACTGGATCTTCATTTGTAAAGCAACAAATTGCAGTAAGCCATACATTTTGCTATATTTCCTTTCTGTGTTCTCTGACCGTTCAAGAATCTCCCATTGAAGCCCCTTTACAATGTGAGGGACTCACAACAAGATTGTTCTGCTTTTCTGCAAATCCACTGATAAGAAGGCTCTAGTTGTTTGCATGGCTAAAAGATATAATTCTAAGTTACCACATTCGCCTGCTGGACCCCAAAGTCGAAAATTGGTTCGCTACAAATTCGTAAACGGTTCAGATTCGCTCTAAATTCGATTTCTTACTGCTGAATTTGCTGTAAATTCAGTCATCGGGACCCTGGTCGAATTTCAATCGATTTTGACCGAATTTGGAAATTGCCGCACAAGCCCGGAGCGAATTTGGGCGAGAGTCAGTTTTGTTGACTTTTTATTAAAGTTTTGTAACAGTTCTTTTTTGCAAATTATACCTAAAAGTGACCCGATACATGCCAAATACATGACACAAGTCTCAAACGACATTCTCACACGGCACAGCTATCTTTTTCTCACACGGCACATGTATCATTTTCTCACAGGCAGCGATCGGTCTTATTCTCACAGTTATTGTTTTCTCACAGGTCTCCTATCTAGCAGCAATTGTGTCTTTTTTATCAGCGATAGGTCTCCTCATCTAGCCGCGACAGGTCCTCTAGCAGCGACTGGGTCATCTTGCAGTGACTGGGTGGTCTTTTAGCAGCGACTGTGCTGGTGTATTTTGCAATGTTGCTTTATTATTAGCATAGTAATGCATGAACTTATTTGCTGCTGCATATATATATATTAAAAAAAAAAATTCTTGTATGGACAAACCCAAAATGAATCCAAACCCAACCCCCAAAAATTTTGGACGAATTTTGAACCCGAATCTCGAACCCACATCCGTACTGGAATCCGAACCGGCAACTTAGAGATGTATAACACATTTTTGTCACGCTGACATTGAGCACAGGAAAAACCTGTTAACTTCCATTCAAGTGCAAGTATTAGTAGCTTCAATTTAGAGGATTTGATGTGATTCAAAATATGGAGATCTATCCTGTAAAATTTTATGACCTGATATTTTTATGGCAAGTTCTAAATGTTTCTGCTCTATTGCCTCTGCTTGATGAATGCTATATGATTTACAGTTTTGCAATGTATGGTAAATACAGGAGTTTGTGGGGTTTAGTAGGAATGCAAGTGTCAAGAGATCTGGAAGATAAATGTTCCATGAACTTTGTATCATTTGCAACATTTTAAGGACATTTTTGTTATTTGTGTACATTTAATACATTTGAGAAATTTATCCAGAACACATCACGTGAATAAATAAAAATACAACATAATCTGATTGTACTGAACACGGTATATCTAGTTGCAAACATACATGTATAGAGTGACAACTAGGCCTTATGTCCATTGTATATATAATATACTTTATATGCCACCTTTTTTCCATCAAGTCTCAACTACATGGACAATTGATGAAAATATGAAATAGTTCACATTCTTAGCTCCAGTTCAATCTCAGGATCATCTTTTCTTGCATTCTTACACATTACCTATCTAATAATATCCTCTACGGATGTGTAATTGCCATAATTGCCAAATCCAGTTCAGACTGGATTATTTGGACCAGATGTATTTGTTTTGTTCAGTCCATATTTTTCAATCACTGTAGAAACTTTTCAGAATCTTTTTGAAAATTCACGATTTCCAATATTTTTAACCTCTCCAATGAATCAAAAATTTGAAACCTACTAACTATGGTTATTACTGGTTTGAAATTAAAATTATCTTGACTAGGGTAGCTGCTTTCATGATGATTGCTCCTCTAGAATAGATTTTCCAGTTTTTGTCATTTCAGTGTTGTTAATTGTTTTATTGGTAATAAGATTACTGTTAAGCCATCTGAAATGTGTATCACAAGTATTAATGGTGTGCAGACCTGCCCTGAAAATACCAGTTTGGGACATTCTTGTACTAGGGGCACAGGTGTGGGTGTAGGAGGCTTTGAAAGGTTTTAGTACCTTAAGCTCTTTAACAGTCATGGACCCTCTGTCTTCTCTTTCATTTCCTTTGATTTGTATATTTCATGCTTTTCAGTTTGTAGATATTGTTTTGAGGAGGTGCATTGGCCTGTTGCAAATGTTGGATTGATCTGGAATATATCCACTTAGGTTTCATTCAATTTCTGAAAGTTGATTAATAAATCTGAAATTTGGATGTTTTTATTCATGCGTGTTCAATAATTTTCTTCTCTTTTTTGAATTTTTCAACCTCATTTTTGTGAGGATCATAAATTATTTTTGAAGTATTTGGCTTGGTGCACCCAAGTTTTCAAAGTCTTCATTGGGTATAGGCATCCATACCAATGCCACCCCTGCATGGCTGCACCCCTGCTTCCATGTAGCCTAGGTCTTGTGATCAATGGATTCCTGTATCTAGATTTGTAGGGGTTGGAAATGAATGAAATACATGAGCACATCATATTTTAGAGTTAGGTAGAAATTAGAGCTTAATCTTGAAAGCCCTTGTGTAAAACACATTATGACATTTTTCTGAATCTTAGCAAGGTAATGGGGTGCACATAATTTATGAAGGGTCTTAGGTTAAAACTTTAAATTTAGATTCATCAGACTGTAGGGCCAGATCTGGGCCTGGTTTGTTCCTGGGCTGGTTCCTGGTTGGTTCAATTTTGGGGACACCCAGAGTCTCACCAAATGGGGCTGGATTTGTCCTAATGAATTTGGACAAACCGGCAGCATTTAACTTAACTTTTTTAACTGTTTTTAAATTTCCAAATATTGTATCTGAGTTTTGGAATGGTTGAATGGATCTGTAGTGACGGGAGGAGTCAGGAAATTGCAGCAGGAGAGAAAAATTTAGAATTGTGCCCTTTTTTCTGGCCGCAGGCATCTGTCCAATGAACAGATTGGCGCCAGAAAATATGTCATAAACCTGTCATTTGGAATGGATAGAGGAACCACTAGACAAGAGAAACAAACCTAAAATTGACTGTCATGAGAAATGGATACGTCCCTTTTGACCATGGTTAGAGGATTAATCTTTCCCCTCAACAGCTACTTATTCTGCTTCTTGGATTGTGCACGACCTAACTTAAAGCAATTTAAGTTGTAGTTTTAGGTTAAGTTTTATTGAATTTTAAAAAATAATGTATATTGAATCATATAATATTATAATTAAATATCTTTTTCTAAGTATTATTTTTTTATTGATTGGATAATGATGTGAAGATGTATAATGAGTCATAACAATGAATTATGATTTTTTTACTTCAATATTAAACAACAAACTCTTTTTTTTATAGGATACAAACATGTAAGTGATTAGATTTTTATGTAATTTTGAACAAGAGAACCCAAAACAAATCCAACCCCAATTCTTTTCATGATATTTTTGTATACTGAACCTCTTTGTGAACCCAAACTAGCAAATTAGTTAAAAACTAAGCTTTTCAGCATCTATATTGGAAACCTATTGCATCATTAAGTGACATTCTTGGTAAGCAGTTTTTTTACAAGGGCCAAAATGTCCCCTATTCTGCTATAATGAAGACCATCATAGATTGTGGAAGATAATTACACCCATTGTTACTATGAGTTTTGGGGACTAAGGGATGCATTCCTGAGTTGAAAAAAAAGTTTTCAGATTGTGGGGATGACGGGAAGATAGCTGCTGAAAAGATATATACAAATTAATTTTTGAAAATTAAAATAAAAAAGATAAAAACAATTACTTAAACATTGATTGAAAAGGGCTTAGTTACAGTGGCAATCAATTAATTCAATGGTCAATCTGATATTAATATCATCAACTACTATTGTAAAAAAATATGCTTCATGGAGTTTGAGGTACAAATTGAGAACAAAACTAAATGCTGAAATGCGAAATGCTTAGCTGCATTTAACATCATGCCAATTTAACAGATTCATCATCAGATGGAAATAACACGTTTCTCACTAGAACTGCTAGACTCATTTGGTTCCTGCAACAGGACTTTAATCAATTTATGTAGCACACTGGCCCTTATCAACTTGCTTTAACTCTTTGGACTCTACAGTATACTATGTTGCTGGAATCTCCTTGCACTTGTTTGTCTTGCAATCAATGAGACACAGGGTCCATTGTATAATAACAAGATTTTCTGCTGTCATAGAGGTAATCTTGTTCTTCTTAATTGAGTGGATAAAGCTGTATAAAGCTGGCAAAAGGCAAGTGTCAATAACAATTGATGGAAGCCCATGTAATTGTCTCCAACATGCTAGTTTGTCCTGTGCTTCTCTGGTCTGTGTATCTTTGCCGAACTCTTGTAGGCATCAAATTTAGCAAATTTGATCAAGCCTTGCTCTCCAAACCGGAGATTTTATTGAGTGCTTTTATTAAGCCCTTCTTCACCTCCTTCTTGTCAATATGAAAGATTCTATTAGGGCTCTCAACAAACTATTTTAGATTGACTGCATACATGATCATTTGTAAACAGCTGTTCAACTTCTTCCAGATCTGCAAATGATATCCTGAACATGCTCATTGTAGAACTGCCATGTGGGGTCTCTCTAATGAATCGCAAACATTTTGTTTTTCAGATATTCTATTCATGGCTTTATAGATCTCTACAAGGTTAGGATTGTTAGTCTTTGTATTTAATGACAGTAAAAATAGGGGATAAAGTAGATGTGATTTATTATTTTATATCACCACCACATTTTTAACCCTTTTCCCTTGAGCCCTCTTGCACCTTTCAAACCTAATTCTCTCCCTTGTATTAGGATCAGAATTTGCAAGGATTCTTGCAACTCAAGCGAGCCAGGTCTCAATTGCTTCAATAATTCCTTCCTCAAAAAAGATTGAAAAAGTGCCAATTAGGTTTGTTGGTTGTATAAGAACATCTGCACCTCCAATGCATCTGCTATTACTTTTTGACCCAATCAATTTTCCCATTGCCCTAGTGCCTTGTTTATTGCACCCATATACAATGGGGTCCTATGCACCTTCTCAAGCCTACACATTGACAAAAAATTATAACTAGGTTTTTGGTCAAAGACTCAAATCCATGGCCTATCTTTTCCCTTTTGGTTCCAAGGTGCTTATCTCAGAAGTTGGAATTGCAGGATTTGTAGAACCATGTTAGAATCCATAGAGGAAGGGCTAGTAAGTAGTAACAGATAATATAGGGATCTTCCCATTATACAATATAATCATTTGAGCCCTCTTGTCAAGTGTGAGCTTATTGCCAAGTCCAACCCCTTTATGAGATATATGTAGAAGGTGTGCATTAATGCTACTGAGACTACATTTCCATTCAAAGATGCAAATGTTTGAAGTTCCAATGCCAACTCCCCTCTGAATTATAGTCCTCTATCTATCAATGATCACTACAAACCGCTGCAATAGGTTGCTCCTTAGCATATTGAGTCAACATCTTATAATATTTGTAATCCTCTATTAGTATTTTGTATATATAGGATTCATACAGTTTAATCTATAGCTCAGAATTGTTCCCATTATATTTAATTTCATGGGAAAGCAATACCTATACAATTTAATTGGACTATCATCTGGGAGTTCATGTCATTAATGTCACGTAAATGTCATTTATTTTTCTCTATACAATTAATCCTTGAAATGATTTAAATTATTTTATGTTTATGCATTTGATATCATGGCTTTGCATTTTTGTTTGGCACTTAAGCTATTTGAATCACAAGTGTGTTGCTACTGAATGTATCTGCATCTTTTAAATTGCAGGTTACAAATTTCAGAGGCAATGTTCAAACAAGATTGAAAAAATTAAATGAAGGGGTGGTTCATGCTACACTACTAGCCTTAGCAGGTCTCAAACGTCTAGGCATGACACAACATGTTACCTGTGCCCTGTCAACAGATCAAATGCTTCCTGCTATTGCTCAAGGGGCAATTGGAATAGCTTGCAGAAATAATGATGAGAAGATGGTATGCATTGGACTAATCTAATAAATTTTCAGGATGGAACTGTTCTAGATCTAATCATCATTTAATATTTGTCATTGCATTACATCTAAATTGGGGCACCAAAATTTCAACGTCTTAATGGTTTTGACATACTAGAATATTTAGTGAGGCAAATGTGAATGGAGTTATTCAATAGAATGCCAAAGGCTGATCAGGGTGCGTATAGCTTCATTAGATTTCTATTATATGTTTGAAATCTTGAAGTAAAAGATGAATTTACTCTTCTTTTCTACAGAATCCAATGAAAGAGAAGCTATGAAACATCAACCTTTCCATCCATCTTCTGAAGTACATAATCAGTGAAATCCCAATCAAAAGTTCTTCAGCTGTAATTCATTGTATTTTCCCTCCTTTTCTTGATAATATCTGTCACATATGGCCATGATAGCCTTAACAGGCCATATTCTTCTTTGTTGTCCATTCTTTGTGCAGCCTTTTGTAGTTTCCTTTTTTTCGTAAATTTTTAAATCCTTATGTTTCTAAGAAACTTTTGCAATAATGACAAGAAAATTGCATATCAGCAATGGAATTTGATTACTAGTATTACAGTAACTTCCTTTTAAATTTTTCTAGTATATGATTCCTTTCATTTAAAGAAAATACTCATTTACTCAAAACTGATGTGACCTTTTCAGTAACTTTAAATTTTTCTAGTAAATGATTCCTTTCATTAAAAGAAAATACTCATTGACTTAAAAATGATGTGACTATACCTTTTCAGTAACTTATAAATTTTTCTAGTAAATCACTCCTTTTATTTAAAGAAAACACTCATTGACTCAAACATGATGTGACTATATCTCATTTTAGCTGTTCTTACTAATGTTTAATGTTGCGTACTCCACACAATTTGTGCTGATTCCACTTATCTGTTTTTGTCAAGTATGGTTGTGATAGGCTTGAGAGGCCTTTGTTTTTTTGTTGATGCACTTGATTAGTGCAATCTTGTGTAGTTCTTTCCTTCAGCTCTGTAAATTTCCAAATCATTAGATTATTGAGAAACTTTTGTGATTGCTATTAATCATTTGAGAAACTTTTGTGATTGCTAATAATCATGGACATGACAGGAGAATTGCATCTCTGCATTGAATTATAGTTACTAAATTATTTTATAAGTTCGGAAAGTTTCTCGAATATTGTTATTTTCGTTAAAAGCATAAATATAGACTCACAATTGATGTGGGTATGCCTCACTTTTTTCTAATACTTCTATGGCTTAATGTTGTGTACACTATTCAGTTTGACTGATTTACACTTAAACTATTCACACTTTGGTCTGGATTTGATTTTCTAGGGTATTTGAAATTATAACCTACCAAAAGTATATGTAATTAAGAATCACCTATCGAAACTTCACTTTCAGTAATGTTGCATCTTTGTTTCTGTTAACCTTGCATTTTCATTCTATCTTATATATATTTATTACAAAAGCATTAAATATAAAATATGTAATTAATTGACTGTTTTTTCCCTTTGAATTCAGGCTAACTATATTGCTTCCCTTAATGATGAGGAGACAAGGTTAGCAGTGGCATGTGAAAGGGCATTTCTGACGACATTGGATGGTTCCTGTAGAACTCCAATTGCTGGATATGCATTTCGTGATAAAGATGGTTGCTGTTCTTTCAGGGGCTTAATTGCATCACCAGATGGAACTAGAGGTATGTATCAGCTGAATAGAGAGTATGTTTGTCACACTAATCCTCTTTTCTGGCAACTTAAAAAATTATAGAAAATCAATCTGCTTCTCTTAGTTCTTCTGATTTTTGTTGTTTGGATTAAACTTATGAACTCAACGTTTGTATATATTTATTTGCAATAAGGTGCTAAAGAAATTTTCACTTTTGTTTCAACCTAGGAAGAGTATACTGCTCCTTTTAATAGCACTGGGTTGGTACAGTTTTTCTGGGCATTGTTTTTTCTTGTGACACAGTGGCCATATTTGTTGCTCCCACAAAGACAAAACTGGAGGTCAACTCTTTATATTGGATAATTTCTAAGTTGCTGAATCGGTATGTCAATGGGAATGTGGGTACAAAACATTGGTATGGCAGGCCTTGTTTTTGGTGGGGGGGAGAGGTGGCGGTTTTGGGTATGTTCATACAAAATTATATGTGTGTGCGCGTGCTCTGAACAGAACCATTACAAATTTCAAATTTTGAAACATAAAATACTGCTTGAAATTCAATTTTCAATATCAAAAGGATCAAACATGAATGTCATGATAGATAATCATTGTTTAACATTTAAATAATACAATTAGTAATCAATCAGTTTGCTAATCAGCATCATATGGGTCATCATGAAGACTGAGATTGTCATCAACTTTAACAGTAGATGATGGAATCCCACTGCCACTTGCACTAAAAGTATGTTGGCAACCCAACTCAATAATTGAAGATTGTGCAACAAAAGAAAGATCCAAGTCAGTATGCTTCGGTTCTACATCCCACACTTTTCTTGCCCCTTGTTTGTACTCATCATTTTTGTGAGTAAGAGGGCACAAGTTGGATTGCACATAAACTAGCTCCTCTGCTTTGTTTTATGCTAATCAATTGCGCTTCACTGAGTGGATGAAGGTGTGTGTTCTCCAAATCTGTTCAGCTGAAGAAGAACTATCAACTTATTGAAGCAAAGGGAGCTCTCATTAGAGTTTTTGAATTAACAATTTTGTAAATCAAACTTCAAATATGAAATACTTTTTAAATGACAACCAAATTTAGAGAGTGAGTAAAATTTTTAACTTACTTGTGATAAAATTTAGTTTGGGAGAACCTGGAGGTGTGGCAATCTGTGGTCATTGAGGTACCACCAAGGGTGAGCATCCTTCCTATGCTTGTCATGAAGAGCAGTAATTTGACCATTGGAGACTGCAAAATCAGCACATTCACTTGTAATTGCATCTTCCATGTCAATATCAGGGAAGAGTTTAGTAAGAGCTTTACTAAACCCTTCATTGACTTCTGCATCATGATATGGTGGCACCTTTGTTGGCATAACAAGGATCTCTTCACTATTATATTTAGGCGTCAGTGCAAAGGCAAGGAAATGGAGTGGGGTGGTCATTTTGTTTCAGCACTCAACACAAATTTACCACACCTCTTTGAAGAAGGTTTCTTGAGGAACTTTCTCTTTTGCATTTATAATGGATTTCATTTTCTCAATCATTGAGTTAATGCAATCTTAAACCTCCCCCAAGCATGTCTTAATCGTGTCAATAAAGTGGATCATACTCATGATGGGCTTGATGAAACTAAGAAGATATTCCACACGTTCCCTCCAGGTTTCATCTAGAATCATTTGCTTTACATTTGCAGCTCTCTCAGTGCTGGATTGCCTCCATATGACCCATGATTGACTATTGAACATACTAGAAAGTGCCTCTCCAACCTTCACAACTTGTCTCAAGACAATTGTGTTGGATGCAAATATAGTCTCAGCAACCTATTTGAATAAAAAAATAAATAATTAATAACATAGAAGAATGCGCGCGCGCGTGTGTGTATATATATATATATATATTACTAAAGTTAAACATAAAATTAAAAAACTGCATTGTTTGAAATTTGAATTACCTTCATAGTCGCGAGAATGTCTAAAAATAGGCTGTGACATGTGATGGTTTGTTATGAACATTTGGATCTTTGCAGCTTCAGCATAAACTTGTTTGATCCTATGTTCCACTGAGTTTTGGGGATGGATGACAGGGGACAGCGGGACCTGTTTCCGCTACGGAGGTACTTTTGGGCCATTTTTTCGGGGACAACAGGGGACGGCTGTTAAAAAATAGGGGAATTCCTAAAAGTATGGAGAAATTTCAAATATGCATATCATAACATTGATAAAGCATTCATCATAGACATTGTGGAAGACTAATACATTTAGAAGGATTTGGAAAAGTGATTCATCATTGTAGAAACTTTCATTGTCAATGTGCATACATATTATATTCGAATTGTAACAAAAATGCCCAAAGGCTCCAAGTTTCAACTATGAAATGGCATTAATTGTAAACAATAAACATAGAACTAAGAAAACATAATAATATATCTTTGTCCATAATCAGAAGATAGTAGGTCTAAGAGTCTATATCAAGTAGATTTGATGCCCCTTTCAATTGTTGTTCACTCCTTGACCAGATGCTCCTCTTGCTGCCTTCTCCTTTGCAAATGTGGATATGAATTTCTTTTTCTTCGTTTTGGTTGTTTTATGCGTATATTAGGTTTTGGTATTGTTTAATTTAGGTTGGGTGTCCTTGTGGGCCTGGCCAGTCTTTTTTTTAAATGAAAAAATGTGTGTTTTTTTTTTAAATTGGCTGTCCAAAAGTGGCCTGGGCCATAGAGGATGGCCAGCAGTCCCTGCCTGGCCATCCTGGGGACTCCTGGCCATTCCCTACTTCCTCGATCACTCTCAGAGCCGTCCTAGAAACATTTCCAAAATTCTGTACAGATTAGGGACGGGCAGGGTGCTTCTAACTAGGAGTCCCTTGGTCGTCCCAGGGACTTCTGGCCATCCCCTTGATGATTGATGAAGATACAAGACATTTATTTTATTTCATTGTCAGTTTTGTAATTATAATAATTTTCATTTGAATTGTGAAACCTAGACATATATATTATATGGCATATGACATAATGATAATATTGAAATTCTGAACTATCAATTGGCATTTAATATTTAGCTTTATCACTACCATTTTGGCATCTGGCATTGATCAATGATGAAGTATCATACCATCAAATGTATTTAGTTTTACAATTCCTGTATATTTCTTTTAATTTTTAGTATATAAAATAATATAATAATATAAATACATACCCAAACCCACGTAGCCAAGGGCCAAATAAAGCTGCCCGTAACCACGCACATGGTTCTGGTACTCATACCCAAACCTGTACTGGCAACTTAGATTTGAAGTAATTCACAAGCTTGAATTAATAATTTGGCATTCAGGACTGAAATTTGTTGCTGTGCCACTTGGGTATAATTTCCTGGAATGGACTTCAGCACAGTTTTGGTAGGATGAGCCATTTTGCTCCTTTGAAGTTTGGTACCATATAGTAGTAGAATATGGTACTGTGTGAAGAGATGTTAAGCTGTTTGGTTCGCTGAATATCAAATGAGAGCAATTTCAAGTCCTCAACACTTTTTTGGTTTTTCTTTTTCAGGACCTATGATATATTGTTATTTTTAATTTTTTTTATGATAAGCCAGAGATTTTTTTTTGCCTTTGGCCAACTTTTGGACTCCCAGACTCAGTGGCATAGCTTGCACTTTTTGGCATCATCTTGTATTTGCAGTAAAGAATTGTACAGAGCTATAACTGTGCAATTGCTTTTCTTTTAGTGCCCGATTTGTTATGTGTCAATGGGGCAAAAATTGTACTTGTTCAAATTCTACAAAAAGGTAGAAATAAACAATATTTTCTGGCTATGTTGTCAGTTCAGGTTTGGCAGGTAACTGTTCCCCCCTGGATTTGGTATGGCTGGCATTTGGTCATATATATGTATTGAAATATATATTATTTGCAAAAAATGTACACAATTAATTATAGAAGAGAGTTGATAATTCATAATTCATTGTTGATGTCAAATGTTAAAGATAAATCAAAATGGTTAATTGTTGCAAGTTGCAACTACACATGTAAAATTTAGTAATCATCATATTGCTCTTCATCGAGAACATCAATGTCATCAGCTGGTTCATTAGAAGGACAAGCCTCGCTGGTGTCACTCTCACTAGCTGCACCATGCAAATGACATTATATAGCAGCCTCATGCCCCTCATCCTTGATTGAGACTAAGGTAAGCTGTTTGTCAGGTTTGAGTTTTTCAATTTTTTGCTTTTCCCTTAAAAAATTGCTTTTTGGGTCTCAGGCTTCAGTGGGTCTCCTCCCTTGGGCCTTTGTATTTGGCTTGGGCTCTTGGATTCAACTTGGGTATGTTCTTACGTACCCAGGCCAAATCCAGAGGCCCAAGGCAGGACCATGGGCAAATCCAAGCCAGACCTTTACGGGCATCAGGACCTGGTCCAGACTGGTTCAAGTTTGGCCAGGGTTCATGCAGAACCTGGTACATAGCTATTTGATTGTGTAGGAGCAAAGATGTTTTAACTTTTAACATTTAGTTTTGCTTGCTTGGACTGCTAGGGTCTAAAGCATTATAATCATGAAGTGAAGCATTGAAGAAATCCTATGATAATAGTGTTGTTCTAAATTTTGTGCTACAGTTGGAATCTAACAAGAAATCAATTCAAATTTCATAATGATTACTGATTTATCATTTATTTCCCCTTTAATACGATCCCTGCCCAACTAAATGATGATGTAAGATGTCTCTAGGGCTTGAAAAGCACATGTATGTCTGTCTAAAGATAAAGCTCCAAGATTGCTGTGAGTTTGTGTGCAATCTCCATGGAAATCTTCCTGCAAATGTCTAAAATCCAATTGTAACATATTGGGTAATGTCAGTGTGAAAGAAGATAGATTGGCATAGTTTGGACCGTTGATGTAATGACTGTGATCCTTCTTACAGTGTCAACCAGTGCATTGGAAAGCATTAAATTTTAAAATAAAGCAGCTGCGATGATGGAGAAGAGTTGAACACCGACCACTTTGATAGGAATTGGGATGGGAAACTCTATAATTGCATTTTGAAGAACTTGAACTGTTATGCTTATATTCAACAGGCAGAGATGCAGTGGTGGTCTTATGCTACGTTATTCATCGGTAAATACTATTTGTGAGTTTTTTGCTGAGTAATCTGGGAAGGCCATGCAAAGGGAAGCAAAATTTGAGACCAGTTTATAAGGAAGCAGATGGAAAAAGTTCACCACATAACAACCAGAGGAAAATATAGATAGATAGAGAGAGGGAGAGTACATTGGTGTAAGCATAACTACTGATGTGGCATAATTGTAACCCAAAATTTCACTACCAAATTGAGTTATTAATGGTTATGGGTTTACAACAACTATTATGTGCTTAATTATTAACGAGACTTCTACTGTTCTTAGCACCATTAAAAAGGTATTCCCTATCACATCCCCTTTCTTACAATGTAACTATATTGCCACATGTTTTTGATTCAATACTTGAGCATGCTTTCTAATTATTAAATTATGTAGTTTTGAATCTGGTTTTCAATGAAGGGCTGATTGCATTTGTTATGATCAGATGGTTTGTGTATGACAATTAATGATTGGGATACGATTAGAGGAGTTTTAGCTCTCTTTTTGCCAAGCTCATTTAAAAAAAATATTAAATGAACTTATTACTTGCAGATATATATAATGTCATCCCTCTCTCATTTAAAAAGTAAATCCAGTAACTAATAAGATCGTTTCTAATATCTTTAACACTTACTTTGTAGTGCTTGAGACTTCAAGAAAAGGGCCATATGTATACGAGGACATGGTTTCCATGGGAATAGATGCAGGGAAAGAGCTACTTGAAAAGGCTGGACCATCATTTTTCAATTGGTAATATCCATTTTATAAGTGAAATATTATTATTTTTGGACACAGAGTTTATAGAGGCCGAAGCTCGGTATTCATTCTTCTTATGCCAGCTCTTCAAGTATATAGAGGGATCTTTTTCCTTTAATTGTCCTTGGCTCATTTATAAGTTTAGATAGTTAACGGTTTTCTTTTAACCCCAACAAATCCTATTTCATGGCAGCTTTATTTCAAACGAGTGTTAAAATGTTTTTGTAGCTTATATGATACTGAATTTGTGCGCTGCACATTGACACATTATAACAAGTGCTGTTGTAACTCAAAAATGTTTATGATATTTTGTCTAGTTAAGTCATGTACAGTATGCCCTAATCTTGTTTATTTTAAAATAATAGGAACTACAAATATTTTAGGCCCATATATAAGCATTGACCTTTGCATTTTTCAATTGAATTGCCGTAATTCTCAATGAAGTATCCCACCACATTTTAAGGAATGGAGTTTCACTACTTTTGCTCTCGGAAGGTAAAGTTGAAAACTGTACACGATCATTTAGTTAACTAATGATTTGATTGTTAAATCAATAGATATTTAACAACTAAAAATAATTATTTTAATAGTCAATTAGTGATGCTATTTTAAAATCATTATTTTTTAAAGAAAATAGCTGCTACTGATTATATTATTATTATTATCTGCTTTTCCTTCAAAACTAGATAAGTTGTTAACAGGCATATTCTGGGCACTCACATTATCTTAGAAATTTGGTGTTCTGTGTGCAATGAGTGGATGGATGGGTCAGTGCCTCGGAAATTGATTATCTAACCTTTTTATAGATACAATAGCAAAAACACGCACTCTAATGCAGCTTCAGTCCCTTTCAAATACTACAGAGGTGGTGTGTGGAACATTTTTGAACTTGATTGTAATCTTAGCACCTCTGTATATTCATGGAATTTATTGGTATTGTTATTTTGACAGCAACAGTTTTGCAATAAGAGTTTGAAAATGTACACAAGATACAGATAATAAAAAATAAAGGGCTAACATAGTTACATGGGGATAATAGGAGAATTATACTCAAGTCGTGAAACCAAATAAGTTAATGAAACGCACTTATACTGAGGCGGTGGGGAAGACAATTTTTAACTAATTAAACTTTGATATCACAATGAATCAATCTCAAAAATCTACATATATAAGAGACAAGATTTTACATGGAATTTCTTATGAGAGAACACCACAACAAAGTATTGCTTGTGATCAGAAGATAACAAAATGCCTCCCACTCCCGCCCTCTGTTCGCTTGCTCGTGCTCCCACTCCCGCTCCCGCTGTGTTTATACCCTCACAATGTGGAGCGTCTGATCTGTATCCTCCTGCCCCGTGCAAATCCATCCCGGCTACTGATGATGGTGGCATGACTCCTGGCGGCGGGTAGAATGTTTCGGGGGCTAAGGTTTCTGTTGTGGACGGGTCTCTAACCCCCCTTTCTTCAGTGGTGGTTGGTCTTGCTTCTAGGGTTTCCGAGGGGCCTCCCAAGTCTTACCGGGTGCCTTTGAAGCCTGTGGATGGGGCTGCACTGAAGTCTTCCGTGGTGGCCGCTCCTATCCCAGTGGCTGCTCCCATTACTCTCTCTTTGGGTGTGGATACTGCTGGATTCAGTCTTTGGACTATGAAGGAATCCCTTTCAGGTGGAGAAGATGCTTTCAAACAGGTCACGTTGCAGCCAAATGTGGTCTAGGTAAAACCAGGCATTCTGTATCTTGGTGGAAAGGTGCCTCTTCTCAGCATTACACGGTTGTGAAGAGTTCTTCCTAGCGGAGCTTTTCCCAGGTTGTAGCTTCGGATTCTCCTGTTCCTTCCCCTCTGCCGGATGTGGGAAAGGATTTAACCTATGAGGAAGCTATTGGTGTTAGTGACGGGGTTGACTCTGTGGATGCTCCCCTTGTTGATTCTGACCTTGTGTGGGTTTTAGATTCTGTAGGTTCTGCTGGAACTGTCTCTTCTTTGTTGGATGGTTCCAATTTTCATGCTGGTATGCTAGCTGTTGTTGGCTCTACAGGTCCTCTTGCTTCTCCCTCTTCTTCTAGGAGGGCTCCGGGATCTGGATCTCTGCGGGTCGAGCCTATGCTGGGTGATAGAAACTCAATGGATGCTGGGAATTTGGTTCTGGATTCCCTATGTTGGCAGGATGAGGCTGCTAAAGTGGAAGAAGGCTGGATTACGGTTAAAGGTAAATCTTTCAAGAGATCCTCGCCTTCTTTTGATATAACACTCCGATCCCATAAGAAGGGGTCTAAGGGATAATCTTGTTGGTTTTAATCCTGAGCTGCCGTTTTTTATAGTTTCATCTTTGGCAGTGTTTTCTTGGGTGTTTCTTGGGGGGTCTGGCCTTTTGGTCTGGCTGGTTTGTGTGTGTTGGGGACTCTTAAAGCATTATCTTAAGTTAATTCTTTGTACAGGGTTTCGGGGCCCCTTCAAAACCCGTTTTTACCTAATTCAAAAACAAAATATTGCTTGTCTTATAACTTTTTACAAATTTTGTAGACATCATTCCTTTCTTGATGATTCATAGACACCAACGCACAGAAGCTGCCTATCTCCACCACTAAGCACCAACCTAGCAAATACACCAATATCCTTAAATGAGAGGCACCAACCTCCCCATCTCCTTAGGAAGCACCAACCTACAAATGAATAGTATGATAAAAATTTGAAACTTTCTTCTTAGATCTGCTCTAATTTTCCTTTATAAATCCGTTCATGACTTCATAAAAAACTGCCTTAATATCTGCTCACAAATCTGCAATATAATAGTCAACAATTTGCTCATAAATCTGTCATATAATTGCTCAGAAATCAGCAATATAATCTTCAACAACTTGCTCATAAATCTGCCATATAGCTGCTCCATAACTTTGATTCTATTCTTTTAAATCTGCTCTGAAATAGGACATTTAATCATTTATTTCCAAATACATCTTCCCCTTTCCTTGATTTATTCCCCACTATATGTCACTTCACCTAGAGTAGGCGACTCTCAAGAGGGGTCAGCCCAACCCAAAACACTTTTAGTTCTCAAGAGGGTTGCCTAACCGAGGAGGCTCAACCTCTAAAATGTTTTCAATTTTATAAATCCTCCAAAAATGATACCAATATAGGTCGGCCCACAACAAGAAACATATAATATATTTATTCAAATTTAAGGTTTTCAATTTTGGTGCCATGATGAATGGGGTCAGCCCATAGCAAGAAATAATTTTATTTAATTTTTTTATTCTTCAAGACAAGGTGTCAAAGACTAGGATGTTGGCCCAAAATATTATTTAATTATTTTCCTTCATGCAAAGCTGCCAATCAACAGCATCAAACTCCTTAATGATCTTAGTGACGCCATTTAATCTTTGACTTCCTTTGATATCAATGACAATGAATTCTAGCAATCTCCACCCTCATCATTGATGGCAACCTCACAAAAATAATCTTGGAAAGGAACAAAACTTTTCCCCTTAATGGAAATGCTCCCCCTTACTTTACTCCTCCCCCTGTAATGTCATTGGAAAATACTTTTTGGGGCTAAAAGATGAGACAGTGCATAGCTCCCCTTGAACAAATGCTTCTTCTGAAGAACTTAGTGACTGGATGAGAGATATCACTTCCACTTTCTCCCTTAGATTTTCAAAAGTTACTTTTGGAAATGGCTTTGTGAAAATCTTTGCAATTTTTCTATGCAGTGATATACTCCAATTTCACGTGCTGATCAACCACATGGTCTTTTAAGAAATGATGTTTGATTGGAATATGCTTTGCCATGGAGTGCATAACTGTATTCTTGGAGATGTTGATTGCACTTGTATTGTTAGAGAATATGGAGATGGGATGCTCATACTTAACCTTAATATCCTTAAATGTCTATTTCATCTAGATAACTTGTATGCAACAAGTTGCTATTGCGATGTATTCCACCTCTATTGTAGGTAAAGAAACTGAAACTTACAATTTTGTCAACAAAAATACAATTTTGTTACCAAGGAAGAATGCTCTCGCACCTGTGCTTTCTTTGTCATCAACATTATTGGCCTAGTATGCTTTTGTATATGTTGTAAGGGTGAAATCTTCACCTCTTGGACACCATAACCCAAAATCCATAGCACCCTTTAGATAGTTAAATTTTCTTTTCATTGTTGGCACAAGAGTTTCCTTTGGTACCACTCAAAACCATGCCACCGAACAATTGCTTGCATAATATTAGGCCTTGTCGTTGTCACATATAATAAGCTTTCAATCATGAATTTGTATAGAGTTTGACTAGCCATAGGGGATTCATCATCCTTACTCAATTTGCATCATGTAGCCATGGAAGTGCTCATTGGATTATAGTCTTCAACATCTCCTTAATATATTTGGTTTGCGAAATAAATAATCCCTTATTTGATTGGGAAATTCGTAACCCATGGAAGAGGGATGATCCACCAAGCATTGACATTTCAAACTCGATGCCCATGGCAAGCTCTTGGCATATCTTGTCACCGGTACCACTAATAATGATATCATCCATGTAGACCACAACAATCAACAAGTCATCTCCTTCATTCTTGATATAAAGATTACAATCTGCATTTTCTCTTTTCAAACCTTGTTGTTGAAGATACTTGTTTAGTTTTGAGTACCAAGCCCTTGGAGGTTGCTTTATAAAATGCCTTATTTAGCTTGCAAACATAGTCTTCATTATTTAATAAGGTGAACCCTTTAAGTTATTCAACATACATCTCTTCCTCCAAGTTTCCATTTCGAAAGATTGATTTCACATCGATTTGGTAGACTTCAAATTTATAAAATTGGCAAGGGCTAAAAACATCCTTATAGCCTCCTTATGAGCAACAAGGGCAAAAGTTTCTTTGAATTCCAATTTCATCAACTTGTTCATATCCCTTCCATACTAATCTCGTCTTGTTCCTCACAACTTTACCATCCTCATTTAGCTTGTCCTTAAATGGTGTTTCAAGGTCTGGCAATGTTGGTGCGGGGGCTTCTGTTAAAGTGGTGCTCACTGAGCACTCTTTTGAGAGACTTGTTCTTGGGTCTACTAATGCTAGGAATGGGGGGTTCCCTTCCCCAAGCCTCTTTTTGTTGTTGGTGGACAAAACTTTCCCTGTGTTGCCAGATCTGTTGTTGCTCTTCCTCCCAAGGTGAAAACTCGACCTCTTGTTTGTGTCAAGACCTCCCCTATGGTGGTTTGTGGCCTTGATGTGGTGGATAATGTGGATTTCTACCAATGTTGCAGGTTGGTTTGTAGACGTTCTCTTCCAAATCTTCATTGTTGGGTGACAAATTCTTGGAGACCTTTTGTTTCTGGTAACATTGAACTTTCCCTTTTGCTAAGGGGTTTTTTATTGCTATTTTTCTTTCTTCTGAGAACCGAGATTTGGTGAGAAAGTTGTGGGCTTGGAAGACTCAATCTCTTTTTGCCAAACCTTGGATAGTCTCATTTAACCCCCTTACTAAATCACTTAGTGTACGTCTAGTGTGGGTTTGTCTTCCCAATCTTTCCTTTGATTATTGGGAGAATTCATGTTTCGAGGCTATCAACAACTCTATTGGTCATTTCTTAAAGGTGGATGATACCACAACTGCAATGTGTCTCTCTACCTTTGCACACATTTTGGTTAACATTGACATCTCCACACCTCTTCTTGGAGATGTGGTTCTTATGGTTGGGGATAGGCCATGAACTCAATTGTTGGATTATGAGGGCCTCCTCTTTCAATGTCATTAGTGCTTCTCTACGGGTCACCTAGCAATACATTGTTCTCTCTTGCGTCATAAGGGCCCTGCCACTTGGTGGAAGGACACTAATGATGATCATTTGCATGTCCTGTCTTTCGATTCTTCCTTTGATGACTCTTCATAGGCTACTGATGACTCCCCGGAGGCTCTTGTTGCTAATTTAGCCTCCTCTGAACCTTTAAACTACTCCACCTCTTGCTACTGGTGCGACCCCCTCTAACCGCATGGACCCTTCCTTGTCTGTTGTTCCTTCTCTATTGCAACCTCATAATGAGGGTTCCACCACGTGCTCCTCCCTGTGGTGGGGATTTTATTGAAAACATTGTCTAAACGGTTGTCTGTCTGCACAGGAAAAATCATTCTTCAATTTCTCTTTCTCCTCATATCGTCGGAAAGTTGTCTACCCACTCTTGATGTGGGTCACTAACTGTCTACTAGAGGGTTGTTAATGGTCTATTTTTTACCTTGTTGTAAATGGCCTTCTTGCTCTGTCTTTGTAAGGGCCAACACCCTTGTTTTGCGATTATTTAATATCAAAAACATTTGTAAGCTTTACTCCTTGTGGAACATCCAAAGAACATAACTATATCACATGTAGAATTCAACTTTCCTAAATCTTTATCGTCTCTTCTTATATAGCACTTGCTCCTGAATACCTTGAAATACTTCATTGATGTAGATCTTTCCTTCCAAAGTTCATATAGGGTTTTTCTATTGTTTACCCTGATTTATTCTCGGTTCAAAATGTAGAGTGTCGTATGTGAATTGTCTCTCCAGAAAGTGTCAGATAGCTTGGACTCATTTAACATGGCTCTTGCCATGCCTTGAACGATTCTATTTTTCCTTTCAATGACTCAATTTTGCTTTGGAGTTCTTGTGGATGAATATGGTCTTTTTATTCCACGCCAGTCACAAAATTCTTTAAATTTATTTGAAATGAACTCTATCAAAATTAGGCATTTGATTCTTAGCCTAGTTCGATTCTCTACTAAGGATTTGAATGCCTTAAACCTCTCAAAAGCTTCAATTTTTTCTATTAGAAATGTAAGTCAAGTAATTGTGGATACAATCATCAATTGATAGCAAGAAATAGCTCTCTCCTTGCAAGCTTTTTGTCCATATTGGCCCACATATATCAATATGTATAAGTTCCAAAGGTTTTGATGTAGAGTATTTCTTGGATTTAAACTTGTCTTGGTTTTCTTTCCATATTGGCAGTGTTTGCTTATAGTATTAGGAGGCTTTTCTATTTGTGTCATGCCCCTTACAAATTGCTTATTGTTCATCTTCCCAATGTTGTCATAGGTCAAGTGTCTCATCTTCACGTGCCACAACCAACTCTCATATTCTTGCCCCATATAGCACTTTTCACCTTTGATTTTATTGAGGATGTAGATATTATTTACTGATCTATATGCATCTGCTATCAATTTCCTTTCCTTCTTGATTTTACATCGTTCAGAATGAAATGTGAGTGTGTGCTCTTGATCACACATTTGACTCACACCTTGAAGATAATGCTTCAACCCTTCAACATATAGAACATTCTTAAATTTTGTTCTTCCATTATCTAGAGTAAGTGTGTCTATTTCTTTTATATTTTTTGCAGCACTCCCCCAAAATTTCTCTATCTATTCACTTAATTTTGTTAGGGTGAGGAATTTTCTCTTGTCAACAGTCATGTGGCTTGAGAAACCACTATCAGTATACCAAATTGGTCATTCTCATTTCGAGCATGTAGGGAAGTTCAAACATTCATGAATTTCATCTCCTTCTCTTTCTTCTTCATCCAAACTCTTGGAGATTTTGCCTTTTTCTTGTCATGAACATTCTCCTTGTTTTGTCTAGAAAGTTCTGCAAAACCACTTTTGTAAAAATGTGCTATGGGACCAAAGTTGTTACACTTGTAGCACATGCTTATAATCCATTAGAGGAGCAAATGAATTATAGTTCCTCTTTAAGAAACTAAAATCATTCCTTGCATGATCTTGGACATGTGAGATTGCCTTGGTAGGAATGGTCTTCTAAATCTTAGATTGTTGTCCTCGTGAGAGATGATGTTCTTATGTGAGTTATTACTTCCTTGGTGCTATTATTGATAGATTTTTCGAGTGTATCGAAATGGCCTTTAGACTTTTTCTCATTCATCTTCTTTGATAGTTTTGTAGCCTTTGAACTTTTTCATCTTTGGTTTTCTTCTGATTTTCCTTTAAAGCCAAGACAAACCTTGATTAAAGGAGATCTTTGGGAGTTGATAATATCCTCTAGTATTTTGGCGTTCTTTTCAAACTTCATGCTTCGATTTAATTGATCATTACTTTTCTCTACATCCTTCCTCAAGGAAATAATTTCAAGCTCCAACTTCAAGAGATTTAAAAACACAATGGCTCCCACTCTGGCTGCGACAACTCTCACTCTTGCTTCTTCGCTCCAAATGTTTTTGAATGTTGTTTCTACAACTCCTGTTGCTGCCCCTACCACTGTTGTTGTGCCAGTGGGCTCTGGTTTGGGATCCTTGCCTTATATGCTAGCGGGATGTGGGGTTTTTGTGCCCTTTTGTGTCGCATCTTTGCCTATTTCTCTAGTCATGGCAACTGGTGGTGCTTCCGTTTTCTCTGCTATTCCTGTAGTAGGTGCTGAGGGTATTGGTGTCCCTCCTATAGTGGGTGCTAGGAGTTTTGGGGTCCCTCCTCGAAGGCCTTTTTCTACTACTAATGGACAAAGCTTTGTTCGTGTTTCTAGATTTGTTGCTACTCATAATCCCAAGTGGAAATCTTATCCTCTTTCTTGTGCCGAGACCTCCCCTATTGTGGTTTGTGGCCAAGGTGTGGTAGAAAATGTGGCTTTCTACCAATGTTGTCGGTTGGTGTGTAGATTTGATGGTTGGTTTTGTACCATTGGGTGTTGGAAGCCCTTTGTAATGGCCCGCCAAGGAACCCACATAATGAAGGGGTCAAACATGCATTAATTTTTTTTTTTGAAATAATAACATAAGCATCATTAACATTAGTGCATTAACATAACACTCATTGCATAAGCAACATGAAACATAGAACGACAGTAAATTGATCGTGCACAAGCGGAAGTCTGACACACACTTCCAAGGGTTCCATGACAACCCCAAACTCATACTTGGAATGGATTCACACATTCAACAAGACACCTTGTAAAGGGCTTGGACCATGTCCTACAAACCTCACAAGGCAAAACTTGACAATCATCCATGGTTGACAATCGCAGAGACTAAGTCTATCCTTGTCACATGCATAAATAGGTTCATTTTAAATTCAAATCAAAATGTGACAAACTAGATCAAATCATGACTGAATACGAGAAGTGAATATATGAAATTGCTCGCAAAACCACAGGGAAACCAAATCCAACATCCATATGTGCATAGACCTCGAGGAACACCAAACTGTCACAAATGCCCAACTCTGCAAAGACATGCACATGAACAAAGGATAAATGCGCCCGTCTGCAAAAAGATGAATGCGCAAAAGTAAAAAATATATACACAATAAAAAGTGATGAACACGCATTAGGATTGCACATATGTGCAACTGGATTGTGCATATGTGCAGGATCATAGGATAGGAGTGTAGAATCACCTAGAATTTGCAAAATTGATAAAATATGAGATGTTGACACCAACGTATGAACATAAAAAGAAAACCTCCACACCGGGGAGTACCCGATACATTAAATCAAGGTCGATTACACTTGATTGCATCAATCTAAATCATATAAACCATAACGTGAACTGGAAATACAAACAAGAGCATACAAGTGCAAGAATACATAACATAGAACCATAATGTCACGAAGGAAGTATATTATAATCTGGGACCGCTCGAATACCGGTACACTTGTCCTCAACGGTGAATGGTCATGCCGCCCGATCACAAGGTACCCTCAGGCCCTGCCCACCGTGCTTGCAGAGATAACCATATGGCCCAAGCACACCCATTGACCAATCATGCAGTATTGCTTACAACACAATCAATATACCAGTATACTTCAATGCACAATGAACACATCACATAAAGAGCTCAAGGTCACATCACAGACATGAGGATACAAAAGACATACGACTACTCAACACAAGGCAATGCTCAAACACAGCAAGAAGACCTCTCCACATGAAGGCATTTTTCCACCACAATGGAAGTACCAAAATACCGGGTACACAACTCAACCATACAAGCAATCTAAATATCATCAAAGGGATAAATCACTATGATCAACACACCACAACAATTCCCATCTCACAGTTTTGTTACTGACACAATCCTCAACAATTCATTCCGTTGGTTTACAACCAAGAGTACAAGTCACTTGAACCCCACATAAAACTCATGTGTCAGTGCAAGATTATCACATAATCAGCAATAAACTCCAAGATTAAATATTATCATAAGACTCATTTGTCACACACAATCATGACATTACAAAGGGCTTTTTCACAATTCCAACCAATATCCACACAAGACCAAGCACACTCAACCGATTCAATTCGGAAGTACGGATCCCATTTCAACCTCAAATCTAAATTTCATATATAAATTCCATCATTCCACATAAACCAAGCTCAATAAAAACACTTATATCCACTTTTGAACACTCCATAAAATTGGACATGAAACCAGTCCAAAGCCAAGCAACCATGAATGGCTTCCAAAAAGTTTAAATTTTTAAACTTAAATAATGGAAGATCTGAAAGAACCCATTGGTCTATAACCACCCAATATTCCAAAAATGAAATAACATTTGCAATCTGGACATCCATAAAAAATTGGGCAGCATTTCCCCATACAAACCCCCATTTCCAAATTTCCATCACATAAACTCAATAATGCACCAAAAGAACTACGAAATGGAAATGTGCTTAAAATAAACTCACCAAACATTTGTAACTTACAAATTTCAGTTTAAAAGAAAGACCAAGAAGATATGAGGATTTCTTACCTCTCACATGAAGAAAACATGGAATGTGAAGAACAAATCCAACTCATTGTAAGAAGATGCCATGCCAAATCTGGGCAACCAGTAGCAAATGCCAAAACCAATTGATCAAGGCAATGCCTAGACAATCTCTCCAACCAAATCTTTTCATTCAAGCAAAAAACAAATTCCCATAAGAGGGTTTTTGGAAAGCCCATAAAGAATTGGGGATGTTAATGTTTGTAGTTTCAGTTGTATGATCATATATATTATGCAAACTTATATTATTCTAATATATGATTGATTGATGAAAACATTATAAAGTTGATTAAATTATTCTAATCAATTGAAAAGGAGACATGCCTCCCCAAGATAATATATATTCTGAGATGGATCGAAATTCTAAGAATACACAAGATGAAAAGTGCAAGTATTAGAATTTACATCCAGACTAGATTATAAACAATATATTACATATCTCAAGTCTGAAAATTACAACATGATATCAGAGCCATAGTGCGATCAAGTATATGGAGCAAGGACATTAGTATTAAAACTCGATAAAAGTATTGACCAATCTCTTGAATTCCAAAGACCATTCATAAATGGAAATATCAATTCATTGGGTCAATCAATCTCATCGACTCTGTAGTCATCGTTACATTCTACGGAGGATAGTATGACTATGAATGAAGATACCAAACGACTAATGCTTGGTCACTGGTGCTTGAGGAGAGGGGTGATTCTGCAGCAGGGATAGAAGTGGAATTTCTTTCAATACTTGCCGATTGGTCACGATTTACCATAGCCCTGGCCCTTTAGAATAGTAGGGCCATAGCCCCCCCCGGGAGGAGATTAGTTTAGGGGCCCACCCCCCCGAATTATATGACGGTCTCGAAATGTTGCTATGAGTCTAAACTAAATGATTCTAATACTCATGGATGCTAACGAAATCACAATGATTCAATCCAAAACTTGTTGACATTGATATCGGGGAGTTGAATCACCTGAGAATGATATCGGGGACTTGAATCGCCTGAGAATGGTATCGGTCTGAGAGTTTGTAGATTCAGATAGAAAACTAATTGTCTCCAATATCAATCCAGAGATCACACACATCAAAATTTAATCACCCATTGTTGTGGAATGTAGCCTATGAAATGAATAGAGGGTAGTTGTGTGTGAAGTCTGTGTACATAACATCTGTTTCTGTGCGGGTGTGTGTTAAGTCTACGGCTATGTGGTGTCTATGTGACTCACGCGACACCTCTATTGCTTACAATCCACAGGAAAGTCTCAGCCTCTGTGACCCACGTGACATCTCTATTGATATATGGGCCCCCCATCTGCAGCTCGAACTGGCAGTTCACCCTTATCTGCTGTGCGAAATCAGGATATAAGTTCAAAATTTTAGATAATAAATGCTTTGTGGAAGTTGTCGCTCAACCTGAGATAAGAAGAGATCATCGATGATCGGCCAAGTCAGCCAAATTGTTTCACGCGGCGGATAGGTGAAAAATTTAAATGCTTGGCCGTGTTGCCGTGTAAAGGAGTTTGTTTTGTGTTCGTAGCACACAAAACACAAAATGAATGATGCTCTCTTGGGAACATGAATGGTTTGGCTAATCCAACAAAGATAAATCATGGCCATGAACTACTTGATAAATTGTGCTTCAGGCAAACAAATATGATTGGCAACTTCAAATATGATTCCGTTGTTTTCGATCTTTGGTTCTAATACAAGGATTTAAAGAAATGTTTAATAGAAGGGGTCTTCTGTGAGATGTAATTGCAACTGCGATTATGGAGTTACAACAGTGCTCGGGGGAGATGACGTATCATCTATGTTTGGGAGGCAAATTACGAAGTTATTGACAATGGTTAAATGAGCAATCAAAAAAACCACATCCTATATTTCTCTTTTCAGCATAACCACATCCTCAGTTGTGTAACATCACCCGAGCCATTAGTAAATATATATATGCTCTTGCTTGGTGCTAGATTGTGACCCCGTTTGTAAAGTAGGATTAGACTCAGAATTGATTTCGAGCAATAAGTTTGGATATCATTGGTGCAACTACATTGAGACTATTCATTGAGTGTTTGAGGAA
>MU224168.1:881636-900827 GCA_018584345.1 Thuja plicata | reverse complement strand
GGGAATCTACAGAGGAGTTCATTCCTAGGTCTATAATGCAATTCCATATTCAATTATGTCTGACCTCGAACAGGGTGCAAATGGGGAAAGGACAAAGTAGGCCATTTAATTCTGAAATCAGTATTTTTAATGAAACTTTTAATAAATTGGAAGCGGAAAGGCTCTGGAAAAGTGAACAAATGGATAGGTAGGAGTCTGTAAATATTCAGGTAGGTACACTCCTATGTCTGCAATATGAGGTACAAGTCAATTATCCAAAATGTTCACCCGGGTACAAAATTTCAAGACCTCAAAGTAGGTCACTTACCAATTCTGAACTTGAATACACAGGAAATCAGATTTAAACACTGTCAGAATGGTTCTTGAAAACTTGTCATCTGATTTCATAAAGATCTGCAGACTGGAAATTACGGAGTGTGTGACCACTGGAACACAGTACAAAAGGAATTTTCTCAATTGGGTGAATTGGTCAAAAGTTATAACATGTCAAAATAGGCTAATCAAATTTCTAGGCAAGACAAAAATGCAGACAGTTCAGAGAAACCAACTTTGGGAAGTATGAAAACTTATCAAACAGATTTGGAATAGTCTGAGATCTAAAACATAAGTTCTCTGATATGCATGGAACACATTCCCAAAGTGGCGAACTATGAAACTCAACAGGGTGTAAGATACTCAGAAGCAAAGTAGGCTCCGGACAACAAATTGACACTTAGCAAAGATGCAGAATTAGGTGACCCCCTCAAAATGACTACTCCATAAACATGTCAAAACTGAAATTCAGGAGCTGGGACCCACTGCATACATCAAATGAAAGGAATTAAAGCCTCTTCCAAATTTGTATCTCATAAAAATCATCCGGGCACCTTTTTCAATCACTCAAACTGAGCCTTCTTACACAATTTTTCAAGGGTATTGACTTTGCTTGTCTGAAAATTTTAACATGGCCACTCCAAATTTGTTTCAAATTTAGGAGTACCAACACCACTCATCACCAGGCCTAACTCTGATATGGTGATACCCTGACTTCAAATCCACCTTGGAGAAATAACATGAACCTCCCAAGTTGTCCATCAAATCTTCTATCCGAGGCATTGAGAATCTATATCTGATTGTGATCTTGTTTATAACCCTGGATTCTGTACACATCCTCCATTTACCATCCTTCTTAGGTGCAGGGACAGTTGGCACAACACATGGGCTCAAAATCTTCCTTATCAACCCCTTCTCCAACAAATCTTGAATTTGTTTTGCTATCTCTGCATTTTGACTTGGTGTCATCTTATATGCTGCCTTGTTTGGCAAATTTGCTCCAGGTATGAGGTCTATCCGATGAATCACATCCCTCATGGGTGGTAATGCACTTGGCAAACCATTATCCACTGTGTCATGATACCTTTCCAACAATGCTTGTATCTCTGGTGGCATGTTGGCTTTCTCCTTAGTCTCCTCCTTTGGCTTTACTATCACTGCACAACAGACCCCTCTCTCCTTCATAGCTTTTAGAAACTCCTTCCCACTAGTGAGCATCACACTGGTTCCCACATGCTTCTCTTCATTAGGTTCCTGCAATGGAACCATTTGAAACTTCTTCCCTAGCTGGGTGTTTTCTTCTATCTCCCATAGAAGATGAGGTAGCCTTTTCAGGACATCTTCCCATTGTATACCCCACTTGATTGCAGTTATAACACCTTCCAGTGAAGACTGAATTAGATCTTCCTTGGGACTAAAATCTTTCTCTTGGTGGTCCTCTTCCTCTGTATCCCCTCTTTGAAATGATCCTCTGAACTGATTACCTCCACTATTATCCATAGATTGATTCTCCTCTGGTCTATTTGGGCTTTGTCCTCTACCAAAATTACTCCTGCCTCTGAATCCTCTGTTATTGTTACCACCCCTTCCTCTTTGACGGAAGTCATTCCTCCTTCTAGCCTTATCCTCTACTCTCAAGGCTAACTGAAAACACTTGTGCATACTGTCAGGAGCCATTATGCTAATTTCATCTTGTATCCCTTGTCTTAACTCATTGAGATACCTTGCTACCTTCTCCATTTCTTCTTCTTATCTTCTAGCCTTTAGGCTCATTTTGTGGAACTCCTCAGTGTAGGCACTTACTATCATCTCCTTTTGTCTCAAGTTCTGCAACTTTTGATACATCTGAATCTCATAATCAATAGACAATAATTGTGCCCTCAATCTGATCTTCATCCTCTCCCAAGAAACTATCTTCTTCTTTCCACTGGTTACCCTATCATCCTGCATCATGTTCCACCACACCAATGTAGATCCTTTGAGTCTAGCCTTGGCATAGCTGACCCTCTTCTCCTCTGCCACTTCTTTATAGTCAAACTGATTGTCTATGGCCCCTTTCCAATCCAACAACTCTTCACCATTCAAGATGCCACAATAGTATGGTATGTGTTCCATACTGTCTTTATTGATGGACTTAAAGGCATTCAAGAATACCTTTTGGTCTTTATCCATCTCCACTTCTTTCCCTTTAGATTCTCCTGACTGATTCTCAGTCTCATCATCATCACTCTCATCTCCCCATTCAGTTACTTTCTTCTTACTCCTTGTTTCAGACACACTAGCCTTCTCCAAGAGGCCCTGAACCAATTCCACAATGACATACCTACTCATTTCCTTAGGAGGCATGCTGTCAACCTCTTGACTCTCCTCCCCTTCAGACATACACAAACTTCAAGAATTGCTGGCTCTGATACCACTATGATGCAGAGGGTTTAGGGTTCTAGTGATTTCTTTCCCCAAAGTGTTCCTAATCTCTTCTAACCATTCAATGGTTACCTCTTCTTGTGTTCTTCTCCAATGTGGATCTCCAAGACCCTCTCTATCAACTTCTCCTCCAAGGTATAGTTGATTTGTAGAAAAATCCAATGCTCCTAGGTTCAACTAGTCCAACTAGTTCTTCAATTTCCTAGGCTTCTTCACTAGATTTTCACCTAGAATCCCAAACCCTTGCTTAGGATCTTCCCATAGATACTCTTAGACTCTTGTCTATGTTATTGGCCCATTAAAAGTCTTTTAGAACCCTTTCCCACACTTTTGGATACTTTCCCAATCCATTTAGTCAAATTCACTAGGAGACCTAATTGGCTTGTTCCTTAGTAGGTCAAATTTCACTGTTTTTGGGCTTAAGCTCTCAAATCCACCAAACAACCCCATAGAAGACCTTGAAAATATTCAAGGTATCTATCAACCCTATCAGAATCCAAAATCCCGACTTCTGGAAGCACCCACAACCCTAGTTACCACTAGGCCCTAGTTTTTAGCCTATTAACTAGGCCTCTGGACCAGTCTACACAAATTGCCACCAAATTGGTCTTCAAACTTTGTTTCACCATCTCCCAACTTTTTATCTTTTAAGGAGACTCTTTAGGGCTTCTGCAAATGCCTCTAAGTCTTTTTCCCAAGATCATGGGTGCTCGAACCAAAACCAACTTCACCCTGTCCAGGCTCACCTGTTCCTAACAGTCAGCCATAGGGCTTCACTCTTGGTCTAGAAACCTCATCGCAACAACAAAAATGAAAACAAAAACCTTATGTACAGACTCTAACCCTTCAGCCCCTCTCGTTTCAGCCATTTCCACCGGTGGATGCTTAGGTTAGAGCCATTTTTGGCACTGTGACTCTATAAATGGGACTTACAGACTAGTGACCTTAAATCTACTGTAACTCCCTACTCCTATAACTTCAAAGCAAACTAAAATATGCAAAAGAAAGCTATCTTGAATTACTACACCCCCATGGGGTCCGATATCCTTTCCCAATCCGTACACAACCATACAAAATGCAGAAAGCTCTGTGAATTACAAAAATACAGTCAAAAGCATCCGTACAGAAGTACAAAAAACAAGTTCTGCAATCCAAAACTTCATTAACCTTTCAAAATCATCAAATCCATGCTCATATACTGAGCATGAGTGGTTACAACCGCTCTAACTTCATTTTTCAACTTCTTGTCAAGAAGTTGCAAAAGTTGCTCGAGCAACTTTTGCATTTTGTGCTTTTTGACTCTTTTTGTCAACTCGATGATTGTGGTTGACTTTTATGACCCTAGTTAGGACATTTAGGGTCCTAAGACACACACTAAACCCATCCTCCACAAAATAGAACCTTTTGTCTGTTTAGACCAAATTGACCACAATATCCTTTATGAGCTCATTTGGCTCTTATAAACATGGAGATGAACCAAATTGGATCCAACCTAGTGGAACTTATTGCAAACGACACAAAACACTTCACACAACCCTAAAACACACCAAACATATCAAAATGGGAGGTGCTCTGCACCAAAATTAAAGCATGTAGGATACCTCCAAATAGATCAATGAACTTAACCACAAAAGCTCTACTCTACGCAATTATTCCAACTCCTTTAAGGAGAGATAAAAAAATATGATAATCAATGCATGTGATATAAGAAATACAATAAAACATAAATGCAATGTATATCACAATTGTATCCCTTGGTTCTCTCTTATTTGTTGTTAGGCTCTCAAATTTGTACCTTCAGGTATGATAGCACAAAGATTCAAGAAATGTGGTGTACAGTAAGAAAATGGAAGCAATGCAAAGGGGCAGATTACTCCTCATTAAAATTTGTACATTCATAAGGAAGATGTCCCAATAATATAAGGAAGGTCCCAAGCATTGAATGAGTTAATGATCCTTCATTGTATATGTAAATTGTGAAATGAGGAGAGATAATGAGGTAAGAAATGTAGATTAGAGAAGATTTACATGCAACCTGGAATCAAAATAGGAGGTATGTTGATTCAGATATGTATTTATGACAGATAGAATCCAAGAAATATCTATAACTACTGATCTGAGACCCTGAAACTGACACCTGTCTACAAGTCAAATTTTAGCTGGTTCTAGGAGATACAAACATTTGAAATGTTCTGTACCTAGGAACAAAATGTTTTGTCTCCCGGGTTTCTACCTAAAACTTGCAGAGATGCTCTAACAGTTCTTGATCTTCCTACAAAAGTCGTGGTAGCTCTATAACCTATTCTTGCACACAAAATATAGGGAAGACAATTAGATAAATGGGTTTGCCTTAGTCAAACCCCTATTTAGGAATCAACCTTGAAATTAAATGAAATAAATGAAAGAGTGCTATCATATAGCAGATGCTAGATATAAGAAATAAAGTATGGCATACCATTGGCAATGCAAATGCTTCTTTGAACATTATCAAATATGTTGATGCAATAGCTTTGAATTAAGACAAAAACCCAAAGGGAAATCATGAAAGACAAAACCTCATGTAAAGTATATTGTAAATCACCACAACATTTGATTGAGAAAGGAAAAAGACAGATTGGTAAAAGAGATAGGTGTATCTCCCACCTTGATGGAACACTCCTTTTTCTTATGCCTTCAATGGTGGAAAGAAGCTAGATCCATGGAGATGAACATCTTGAACACTTGAGAAGAATGATATATCATGAACTTGATTGCTTGATGACTCTTTATTCTAATTTTCTTTCTTGCACCCGATAGCTTGATTCTGAATGCTTGGTAATAATGTTGGATACTAATAATGGATACCAAAATGAGGAGATATAGGGTGTTTATATACCTCTCACAACACCTCGGGGGTTAAAAATCAAGAAGGCCAACCACGAGACCTAATTTCCCACCAAAACCCCAATACTAAGCTTCGGTTCAATTATGGGCCACTTTAGGAAGGAACATAATGTTTGAAATGTTATGTTCATGGGTACATAACATCTCAAATGATACGTACCTATGAAAAGGGGCCAAAAATTGAATTGGGTGTCAAGATGACAGGGTAGATGCGAGATTATCAGGTACAACCAATTTTGAGGTCAAGACAAAACTCAAAGGCCACAAATAGTGATATAGGGCCTAGGCAATGAAATGAATTATTGGATTGGAGGAAAAATAGAGGAGAACACATAGAAATAAGGGCTTACCTCAATTTTAAACAAGATTTAAATGATAGAGGACCCATATTTCAATTTAGGTGTCCATTAAGTGCCATATGAAGTCATGCTATAGAAAATACACTAAGGTAGGTGCTAAATAAACCTAGAATTGTACACTAATTAAGGGCTTATGATTTAGGATGGTGCATTTATCCCCCACTTTAGCAAGAGTATGAGACAACCTCATCCTCATGGTAAAGGAGATGAAAGGGAAGAGAGAAATAAATGAGAAAGATGATCATGGGCGAACTGCAAAGAGATAAGACATCATTAAGTTTAAGGACACAAGTCCCCTAAAAAAGGATCTCAACTCAAAAAACCATGCACAAGAGAACATAAACAAAACAAAAACAACAATCAACAAAAGACAAATAAAAATGGGTTAGTACTAAAAGAAAAACTCCAAATCAACTAGTAGAAGAGACCTCGATCGAGAAAATGCCCCAACCACTAATATAATGTTTGGAAAGCTATTGAAAGAGCATAAGTAACCACATGGAAAGGGAAAGAGCATGAATCAAGGATAACACTCCATGATCTAACCCACTAGAAAATCTATAAAAGCATGAAAGGAAGAGAGATAAACCATGAATTTAATAGTCCAACAAGTTGTAATATACCAGGTGATTCATAGGAGAAGAAGAGAAGGAGAAGAGTAGAAAGGCTAGAAAATTGTGTTATGCTAGTTCAGCTCATCCCAAAGAAAAAGGGAAGCATAATTGATGGTCTAGCAAGTTGTGTTATGCTAGTCAATTCTACCTTGAAAAATATGCGCATAGGGACGACTTGTAAAATTTTACACTTAGGGGCGACTTAAAAAGGTTTGTCCACAGGGGTGGCTTAAAAAGTTTTGCGCACAGGGGTAGATTATGGGACCAGGATTACAGATAACATTGCATCCATGTGAATCCATAAAAATGATTAGTCCTAAGAAAAACATTGTCTCCAAAGGTATCAATAAACAATCAATCTAAGGACCAAACAAAAGCTCCATAATGTACAAGGAGGTCATATTTATGTCCCCCTCCTTATTATGGAGAAATAAGGCTATGGTGGAATCACAAGGAAGAGAAGCAATGATACCTACTTCCAACAACGTTATATCCTTCAAACAAAAATGTATGCTTGTACTCCTAAGAAAGAGTGAGTACTCTTGCTAGCCATGGGAATAGATAACTGTGAAAGGATATTTGCAAGTGGGAAGGGACCCTTGAACATAAGATATTTTGGTTACAAGACATCTACCTTCAAGAGGTGTCCTTGAACAAAGACAACATCTTCAAGACAAAGAGGGGAAGAGAAAAAGAATGACCCTTTTAACCCCCTATTGCTAGGTGAAAAATGGATTATTGATGAATAGAAACATACTTTAAGCCCCAAAGTAAGGGAATTTATTTAGAATGAACATACTTTTACAAACAAGGAAGAGGTTGTGATCAAGGATACACATCTCTTACATAAAAAGGAATCCCGAATCAAAACCAAACAATTCCTTATAAGAAAAGAATGTCACATGACAAACAATGCCACTATACTAAGAAAAGTGGATCTTTAGAAAGAAGATAAAAGAGACATTTCCCACCAAGGGTGAAGGAATGGGAGAAAATAACACAATATAAACACTAAGGGATAAATCTTTATAGTAGACATGCACTTTCAAGAAAAAAAAAGTTATAAATTAGGATGTAAATCTCTTGAAATATGCCTTAAAAGGAAGAAATATATTTGAAGGTCTCATAATTCCATATGCAAGAACACCATGAAGGAACAAAAAAATCATTAAATGAAATAAAGGATGATTCACTCCATGTGATTGATAAAGACATGGATAAATGTAACAAAATATGTCATCACACACCAATCTAACTTAGTAAACACCATAAATGCTAATGAGATTTAATAAGAACACAAAGGAGATATAACACAAAAATCAGAATAGAAATTTATGAGTTAGGCTCACCAAAATGTAAAGTAGGAAAAAGGAAGCAATGCAAAGGGGTAGATTACTCCTTTTCAAATTTGCACATTCGAAAGGAAGATGTCCCAATAGACTAAGGAAGGTTGATCCTTCATTGTATATGTAAATTGTAAAATGGGGAGATATAATGAGGTAAGAAACATAGATTAGAAAAGATTTACATGAACCTAGAATCAAAATAGGAGGTATGATAATTCAGATCTAAATTTATAACAAACTGAATCCCAAAAATACATGTAACGGCTAATCTGAGACCCTAAAACTGACACTTATCTGCAAGTCAAATTTCACTTAGTTCTAGGAGGTACAAAATGTTTGATTTTTTTTTATAAGTAGTGGTTGTCGTTGCACCAAAATATCGACCTATTAATGCCCGATACAACCACTAGACTTATAGAAGACACAAGAGGCTGTTAAACCATGCCACATATCCTACAAGGGATGCTTGCCCACTGCCAACAGTCCCCCTCCTAGCGTCACTCTCTATGGCTTGCGTGATTCAAACCTTTGACCAATCTTTGATACCACTTGTTACAAGTACTGGTTATCATTGCACCAAAAGATCAACGTATTAATGCCTGATACAACCAATAGACTTATAGAAGACACAAGAGGTTGTTAAACCATGTCACAAATCCTACGAGGGACGCTGGCCCACTGCCAACATTTTATACCTAGGAATAGAAAGTTTGAAACATTATGTACCCAGGAAAAAAATGTTTGAAATGTTTTGTTCATTGGGTTTCTTCTTGAAACTTGCAGGGGTACTTTGACATTTTCTGATCTTCCCAAAAAAATTATGGTATCTCCGTAAGCTATTCCTGCACACAAAAAATTGGGGAAGAAGGTTGGATAAAGGGGTTTGCCTCAACCAAATGTATATTTAGGAATCAACCTTCAAATGAAATAAAAGAAATGAAAATGTGATGTCATATAGTAGAGGCAAGGTCTAAGAAATGAAGTATATCACACTTTTGTAAACACAAATGCTTCTTTGAATGTGGTCTAATATGTTGATGCAATAGCTTTGACTTAACACAAAAACCCAAAAGGAAATCATGAAAGACAAATCCTCATGTAATGGATGTTGTAAATTGCCACAATGTTTGTTTGAGAAAGGAAGAGGAAGACTTGAATGAATAGTTAAGTGTATTCAATGAGGGAAACAAGCTAGATCTAAGAAGAACACTTTGAATGCTTGAGAAGAATGCTAGATCTTGAACTTGATTGTTTGATGGCTCTTGATTCTAATTTTCTTCCCTACACTTGGTACCTTGATTATGTATGCTTAATAATAATGTTGGATACTAATAACAGATACAAAAATGAGGAGAGATAGGGTGTTTATATGCCTATCACAATATCTTAGGGGTTAAAACTCAAGTAGGATGACCACAAGATCTAATTCCCCACCAAAACTCCTATACTAAGCTCCAGTTCAATTTTGGACCACTTTAGGCAGGAACATAACATTTGAAACATTTTCTTCCTGAGTACATAATGTTTCAAATGTTATGTACCTAGGTAAATGGGCCAAAAAGGACATGGTGTCGGGATGACAGGGTATATGAGGGATTATCAGGTAAACCAATTTTGAGGTCAGGACAGAACTCAAAGGCCACAAATAGTGATATAGGGCCTAATGATGAAATGCATTATTGCATTGGGGGAAATATAGAGGAGCACACTTAGAAATATGGGCTTACCTTGATTTTAAACAAGATCGAAATGAAAGAGGACCCATATTTGAGTTTACATGTCCATTAAGTGCCATATGAAGTCCTTCTATAGAAAATACACTAAAGTGGCTGCTAAATAAATTCAGATTTGTACACTAATTGAGTGCTTACAATTTAGAAAGGTACATGTGGTTAAATAAATAATGAGGAACGAGGTTTCTTTTATAAAATTTAAAACTTCAATGAATGATTGAGATTAAGAGACACTAACTAATAATGGATGACCAAGATTTATTGAGATAGAATTGATTGGAAAGATTACTTAGACTAATTAGTAGATGGAAAGTTGCATAACAAGATTGATTGACGAGTTCATTGGTTTTATTTGCAGATGAATAGACAGATTGAATAGAAGACTAAATGGATTGAATAGATGGACTGATAGTCAATGGCAGTTAGGGAGGTGGAACTAGAAGAATTGATTACTATTAAATAATTATTTAATTTTGCATGAGAAGGAAATAAATAAAATATTTTTTTTAGAATATTTAGTTGTCTTTAGGGAGAGTGAAAGATCAAATAAATTAATAATTCATTTAATTATAGAATGGACAGTTAGTATTAAATATTTAAAATAATTAACATAATTATTTGACTATAGGTGAAAAGAAAAAGGAAGTTAATTTAATTAAATAATCATAATAATTATTTAACTAAAATTAAGAAAAGGGATCAATTAAACAATAAAATCATTTAGTTGAAATAAAAGAGGGGTTAAAATTTATTCAAACAAGAATAAATACAAAGCAGGGGCATCAAACAACCCTATCAAGATCCACTAAGGGGTCAAATTGTTGAGACAAACCCATATGTAATAGAATCCTATCCACAATATTCCTATTTTGTATATGATTAGTAGCCCATTCGGCCATACAATCCACTACACCATTCCACTCCCTAGGGATATGAGTGAAAGTAAAAAACTCCAATGAAGCACACAAATTAAGAATCTAGTTAAAAATGAAAGATAACTTCCAACTATCATCCTCTGAATGTTGCCAAGTCAACAAATACACCACCGCCTGCGAGTCAAATTCACAAATGAGCCTGATCCATCCTAGAGAACAAGAATGCTCTATAGAATATAAAATGGTAATAGCCTCCATAAAAATTGTTAGTATGATGAATTTTATAAATAGAAAACATAAACTAAACAATCCCCAAGCTATCTCTACCAACTCCACCAATGCCTGCAAGACTTGGGTTACCCTGAGATGACCCATCCGTGTTGATTTTTAGAGTGCCCCACAGAACCAAAATCCATCTCCCCATCTTATTTTTTTTCTGAAGAGGTTGTCTACATCTATTCTTCACGAGAGACCTTTGTGGAGGAAGGATATAGAGACGGTTGTAGAAAATAACATCACCAGGATCCACAACCTCTAACAAATCACATTTATTTGAAATAGTTTCTCTCAAAGAATGGAGAATTTTCCACCACAAGTGGTGACCCTCCAACAACACATCTTGAAAGATCCAACGATTCCTCTCCAACCAAATATGCAGTCAAATAATAAAATAAGGGCCAAGAGTCCAAGCAACATGAAGAAAATAAGTCTTCACAGGAGCCTTCCCCCATCGAACAAAGAATTCAACCAAAGAAGAGACATGCCAACAAGCTTGATTCCAAATGTCCTGCCAAAAGTGCCAAATATGTCTAGTGAAGGAGCACTAGAAAAAGAAATGAGAGAGAATTTATTCATTGTTACGAAACAACACACACATCGAGGGGACTTGAATGCTTATCCCAAGTAAGGCACTAATTATGGACCACCAACCACATGAAAAAATTACACTTGGGCCATGAGAACTTGTACCAAACATGTTTCCACCAAGGAACTTGAATATCCCCAAAATTCTGCAACACTAACTCAACATAACCTGCAGAAATAGAAAACTTTCTAGACAAATCACTACTAGCCCAAGCCAAAACATTATTTCCAGCCAAGGTAGTGCACTCCCTAGACTCAAGCATTTAAGCCAACTCCTTCCTATCATCCTTCAAACCTCCTAGAGGTCATTCAGAAGAATGTTTCCAGCGAAAGAAAACTGCCAACCCACAATTGTAGGCAGGCTTATAATGGTCAACAGTATCCCAACCAAAATTAGTTAAGTTATCACAGAGTCTGAAGGTGGCGATGATTAGAAAGGATAGAAGGATGACCATCCCAAGAATCTAGCCAAAAAAGAGCTTGAGAGCCTGTATAAAAAATCCAAAAGATCCCACTCTTAACAAACTGAACCCCAAGTTTCAAAGTGTTCCAAATCATAGAACCACTTCTTATCAATGGAGAGAGAGGGACCTCAAAGAGATTAACACTAGGAATATTATTAAAGGAGAAAATATGGGCTCAAAGCTGATGCTGGCTAGTACACCAACGCCAATGTAACCTAGCAGTAAGAACTTGCCCATTTAAAATAGACGAGCGTAAGCCAAAGCCACCCTCATTTGTAGGTCTGCACACAGATTCCCGCTTAACAAGGCTCATTTTCAAAGTTGATAAGTTCTCACTCCAAATAAATTGATGAGAGAGGGCATCAAATTATTGAAGAAAATACATGGGAGCAGACTGAACAAAACATTAGTAAATAGGAAGATATTGAATAATCGACATTAGAAGAGTCAGACATGCAATAATAGATAACTAATGGTGAGTCCAATGATTAACCTTATGACACAACTTGTCAAGAAAAATATGCCAAGAGGACCTGGTATGTCTACCAACAGTAAGAGGAATGCCCAAATAAACAAAGGGAAGAGACCCTATCTGGAACCATATAATGTCAGCAATACACCTCTGAATGGATTGTGGGGTATTTAAGAAGAAAATAAATGATTTATGCTCATTGAATTTCGGACCTGAAGTTGCAAGGTAAACTTCCAAGGATTTCCTAAAAGACTCAGCTTCTCAAAGATGAGCCAATCCCATAAGAGACAGGTCATCCACAAACTAGAGATGTGAGATTTGTGGTAGTCCATTGGCCCATTACCACCCATGAATCAAGCCTTGAGCAGTACAACATTTTAGAAAATGCAGTGACTCTATATTCTTTTGAAATGAGTTCTCCCACCCATTCTCCTGCCCATTTGGAGCTCCTCCTCCATGTTCAACGCTTCCTCCTGTGCAACCTATGTTGGGTGCAGGATTCTCCCTGCTTGTGCGAGATCCTTCTACGGAGCTGCATCCTCCTACCTGCCCTGCTCGCGCGGATCCATTGATCCCAGACCGTCCTATAGTTGCGCATTTTTCTCCTCCTCCTGGCTCAGTCCCGTCCCCTTCTCTTGGTCATAATGGATTTAGAGATGTGGGAATGTTTGAGCCTAATGCAGTCCCGTCTAGGGCTGTGTTGGCAGGCTCATCCTCTATCCAGGAATCTGGACCTGTGGTTGCTGAGGGACCGGGTCTCTCTTTTGCTAAGGTAGTGTCCAAATATTCGAGGATGGAGAATGGATCTAAGGTTTCTACCCCGTTTCTAGTGTGTGGTTCCCTCTTGATTAGGCTCTCTCCTGATGCTAAAGGGGATGTGGAGAACAACACAGAAATTTACAAAGAACACGGATTGATTTGCCACTTTAGGGGCTTTTGGCCTAGCCTTCCCCTTCTGCATGACTAGATAACTCACATATGGGAACCATTGCTCTTAGGTATGGTTCACATTTTCCCTATGGAAAAGGGTTTCTTCATAGCTAAGTTTGATCTAGCTGAAGACAGAACTAAGGTTTTGTGTGAAATTTTTTTTAGCTGGGAGGATGAGAAATTTATGCTTATGGTTAAACCCTGACACTCTGATTTCAATCCTTCTTCTGAAACCTTCTCTAAGATCCCAATATGGGTTAGACTTCCCAATCTCCCTATTCATCTTTGGCATGACTTCATTCTTGAGGAGGTGGGTGAGGCTTTGGGGGATTTTCTGATGCTGGACAATGATTCCTTCAACATTTATCATTCCACGTTCGCCAGTATTTTAGTTGATCTTAATATTTCATCAGGTCTTCCTTTTGATATCAAAATTGAGTCTTCTTTAGGATCCTGGATTTAGCCTCTCGACTACGAGGGCATCCCCTTCAGATGTCGAAAGCGCTTTAAGACAGGTCACATTTCCACCCAATGTGATATGGATCACAAGAAAAAGAATCCTCCTCCCTCTTGGTGGAAGGGGGTGACCAAAAAACATTACAGAGTTGATAAGTGCTCTTCTCAGCTCGGGAAGAAGGATGATTTTGTTTCTCCTCCAGATGCTACTACTGGGTCTTTGGTGGACGATGATCTTGTGTCTGCTGGTTTTTCCTCTGCTCCTGCTAGCGGGTCTGTTGGGGCAAAACCAGTTGGTTCATTGAAGGATGATGTTACAGAAAGGTCTGAGGGTGCTGATAGTTTGATGCTTGTTCGAGTTTGGCTGCCTCTCTTACTTTGGTTTTGGGGTCTGCTTGCTTGGTGCAAGATATTTCTTCTTCTGAGAAGGTTGCTTCTGCCACAGACCCTTTATGCTGGAAGAATGATGTTGCTAGAGCTGAAGAAGGTTGGGTAATGGTAAAAGGAAAAAATCTTAAGAAATCTTCCTCTTCGTTTGACATGACCCTTCGTTCCCAAAAGAAGGGGACAAGATGACTGATTCTTTTGGTGGGTATTGCTCAGGCTTGCATGAAGGTTGTTTCATGCAATGTTTCTTTTAGTTTGTGGGTGTCTACTGTAAAACCCCCACTGTGGTCAAGAACCATTCTATGTTGTGGGCTTTATTGAAAATCTTTATAGTCTTTCTTGTTCAGGGTTTCGAGGCCCCTTAAAAACCTGTATTTACCTTAATCAAAAACATTTTATAAAATGGCCCAGTACCTCATCCAAGGTAATAAACAGGTAAGGGGAAAGAGGATCCCATTGGTGAAGGCACCTGAAAGAAAAAAAACAATTTGAAGGTTCTCCATTCACAATAACCAAAATAGAAGCAGAAATAACGCAACTCATAGTCCATCTCACCCTTTCTGCACTAAAACCAAAGGTTGAGAGAATTTTCTAGAGAAAAGTCCATATAAATCTATCATAAGCATTGGCCATGTCCAATTTAATGAACATAGACCTCTCCTTTGAAGTTGTCATAGAGTTAATAACCTCAAAAGCCACCACTACCCCATCCAAAATCTTCTTACCAACCACGAAACTCCCTTGTTCCTCAGATATAACCACAAGAAGACAAGTTCTGAGCCTCTCTGCAATAAATTTAGTGCTAATCTTATACACTACATTACAAAGAGAAATAGGCCTTAAAAATTCAAGCTTGTCCACACCCTCCTTTTTGAGAATGAGAGTCAAGAAAGTAGAATTCAAGGCTCAAAAAATATTCTTATTACAAAGAGATTCCCTAATAAATTCCAAAAGAGCCAGATTAATAATACCCCAAAACTCCTAAAAAAATTCATTAGGGAAGTCATCCGAGCCCAAAGCTTTACCTTTGTTCATCCCAAAAATAACCTCTTCTAATTTTGGTAGTTGAATTGGATGAATGAGAGAGTCATTCATTGCATTGGTGAAAAGAGAGGTAATTCAAGAAATGATCAAATTCCCCTCATCGACAGCTGGAGGGGAATCTTAAAAAAAAGAGCAGAATAAAATTGATGAGCCTCACGAGTCATATTTGACAAATAAGACATCTGAGGACCTTTAGAATTAACAAGAGAGGAAATATACCCCTTATTGCGATGAGCCTAAATATAATGATGAAATAAAGAAATATTCCTATCCCCTTCTTGTAGCCAACTAATCTGAGCCTTCTGTTTCCAAAAGATCTCCCCTCAAAGTTCCCATTCCTCCATAGCTCGCATGGCCTATTATTCATCTTGTCCAAGAGATTATGAGAATCAATAATCCCAAATTTGGTGAGTAATCACCACAAGATAGTTACAATAATTCCACTTCTTGAGATGGAGATTACCAAAACAAGACGTATTTAACCTCTTAAGGTGATATTGAAGTTTCTTCACAAAGAAAAACATATTTGTGCCATAAGCAGGGCCCCCTCTCTCCACCACATAGCCACCAAGTCATGCAGGGAAGAGTCTTGAAGCCACATAAGATGAAATTTAAAAGGAGGATTCTTTGGACTAACAAAACAAGAGGTAAAAAATTTAATTGGATAGTGATCAAAACTTCTCCAGACCAAAATTTTAGAGCTAGTAACTAGGCCATCACGAACGCAAGAGAAGGGGAGAAGGAACCTATCCAACCATTCAGAGATTTCCTCCTAACCACTCCATCTATTATTCCAAGTAAAATTCCCATTAGAGGGCTTAACATCTTTAGACAATCCACCTGAGCTTGAAACAAATCAGAAGCTAGACCCAACCTTGGTAGCCCCCCTCTTTTCTCCTCCAAAATCTACACAAAATTAAAATCACCACCTAAGATCCAAGGAAGGTAAGGATCACAAGACCTAACATACCTTATCTGTGCCCAAAGATGGATTTTACCACGATTGTCAATTGGACCATAAACAATAGTAATTAGAACAGTCTCACTAGAATCCAAGGAAGATGCAACCATGGAAATAGAAGATTGACTGCAAATCCACCAAAGGGAAGAAATCTTGCGAGGGTCCCATATAAGGTCCAAACCTCTAGAGTTACCTTAAGAACCAATGGACTGACATTGGCCATAATACCACATACGAGAAGTGTAGTGAAGCATGTCATCAACATAAATCTTAGTCTTTTGAACACAGAAGATGTCCAATAAATGAACCACAACCAAATCCTAAATATCCCTTTGTCGATGGATTCTATTCAACTCCCTAACATTCCAGGAAAGAAAAATCATTGAGAATATTGGGACAAATGAACATCAATAGGCTTGACCACCCCATATTTAACTAACAAATCCCCAACAGATTTAATATTCTCCTGGTCCTTTTTACAACCACCTCTAGATAAAGTATTAATGAAGATTTCTTATGAGTTCATTGTTTCAGACCCAAACCAACCGATGAGCCTTTTCCTTTTCCATCCATCTACACTTCCTTATCCAAATCTGTCAAGATAATGTCATCCTATAAGTGAATGGGAGTGCAGGGATCTCCCGATGTAGGGATAGTAGAAGAAACATCCTGTTGTGGATCGACATGCTGACCTAAATCAGAGAGCTTCTACTCCTGCACAATATCCATACCTATTGTAGCTTCTCTAGAAGAAAATTCAACTAGAATCCCTTCCTCTAGGGCCATAGAGTCCAAAGCCTCAAAATGGTTAAAGTTTTCATAAGGCTGTCTATCCTTAAAAGATCTTTTTTGGTCTCTCCCCTTGGCATGAGGTTTAACAAACATGAAACCATCATTTTTTGGACCATTTTTCTGCATAGGGTCCTTACCATTATTTCCTTTATCCACCTTTGGAATCGAAGGAGGAGAGGTACCAAAAAAAGTACTAACATTCTTAGTAACTCGAGGGCATTGACATTGGAGATGACTATACTCATGGAAATCCCGACAAAAGAAAGGGAGAGATTCATAATCAAGCTATTGGATCCATGAAGTACATCCCAAAATAATTTACAAAGAATATGGTAATGGATTATTTAATTCAATCTCAACACAGATGTGGGAAAAATGAATTACATTTTTATCATGGGTTTGTTGTGCAATCACAGCAGGCTTGCGAAGAAAAGAAATGATCTATTTCAAAATATCTTCACACAAAAAATCAAGAGGAAGCCTTGGCAAACAAACCCACACACAAATCTTTGAAGGCATCTCTTCTTATGAATTAAACCTCGCATGCAAGGGTTTGATAAACAATCCCACATGGTTATAAAAATATGGACCTCCTTCAAAAATCTGATTCCTGTTTTCCATGTTTGTAAAAACAACTAGGAAATAGTTGTTTGCTGCTAGCATGATCTCCAAATCATCTTCGACTTGCCAAGTGTGACAAATCCAAGCCTCAAGTGTTGATAAAGAAATGTAGATTCTAAAGAATTTTAGATCAATACACACTGACTCCAATAATCAATATCCTCCATAACTAATTCAAGATGAATTGCAAGGACTGGACGATCATGGATACGAGGAAGACAACCATTCACCTTTTTTAATTTAGAGCTCTCTCCCGTGTAAAAAAAATCAGACTATTGTGCATGCATTCTAGAGGAAGATCCGGGATGTGGCTTAGAGCTAGCAATTACCAGGAAATTGGAAACCTGAGGCTCCCCCATTAAAACCAAGATCCGCAACAACAAAAACCAACACAAAAATAGAGCCCAAAACAAAAAACAAACACTCCACACCAAACACAAAAGCCCCAATGCAAACCCCCACCAACAAAACCAAAAATGAAGACCTTTGAGCATAGTTAACATTGAAACCAATCACCCTCCAAACATTGTTAATGTAGAACTCGAACACCCTTTGAACACCCATGATCCAGATAAAAAATAGAGAGAGTCCAGGGAATGATGTGTTGGAAAGTGACATTGCAAGCAATTGTTATTTTGTCATTGATGTCAAACCTTTACTGGTGAGACTATTTCTATCTATTTAAGTACCATATCTATTGTTGATGAAGAAGATTTAATAAGAAGACCAAGTGAATGGTTGAGTTAAGGCAATTCAAAGGGTATCTGATCAGTTGGCACTCTGGAAAAGTAATTTGTTGTTTATCTTTTAAAGATAGTTTTTCTGGCTGTTCTATGTCGAGCAAGTTTGGCTTGTGCCGAGCAAAGTTTCTCATGACAAGTAAAGTTTCTTGCATCGAGTGAAGTTGCTGTGACAAGAAAAAAGTTGCTCAATGCCAAGCACCATTGCAAATTGTCGAGAGGAAATAGTGATGAAGGCCGACTTACAAAAGTTTGATTATTGATGAGATTTGAGATCTCTGGCCGACTTAGTTGATTTTATTGGGATATGAAATGTTAATTGAAGATTGATCCACGTCATTTAATGTATGGGTAACTGTAATTAATGCATGGTTTCAAGATTTAATTAGAGACTACTTTGGAGAAGTAAATGTAATGCAAAGATGGAATGATCCGTTGGATCTGACCTAACCTAAGATCTATGATCTTATTTAAGCTGCAAAAGATTTATCTGACCTAGACAGAGAGGTATATGATAACCTCAGGGGTTACTCATTGCGTGTGCAAGTGTGGATGAATGTATGTGTATGCAAGAAGTTTTCATAGTTGATTTATTGTTTAGCATGATCTAGCAGAGAAGGCAAAAGGCAGAAGCAGAGTGTTGTATGTGTGATTGCTTAACAGATTTCCAAGCAGATCAGAAGATTGAAATGACAATGCAGGCTATCCAGTAAGTTAACATCAGAGCTGTAATTGGATCTGAATTGCAAAGTAAGTTGTATGTACCAGATCACAAATTTATGAATAATTTCTTACCATTGTATCAGTTAAATCCTTTAACAAGGTTGACCTAACAGTCATTTGTATAAATCCTCTAACAAGGTGACATTTAGATTGGAATGTTCTAAGTCCTCTAACAAGGCCACTCCTGACAG
>MU224168.1:852783-876132 GCA_018584345.1 Thuja plicata | reverse complement strand
TTAATTAGAGACTACTTTGGAGAAGTAAATGTAATGCAAAGATGGAATGATCTGTTGGATCTGACCTAACCTAAGATCTACGATCTTGTTTAAGTGGCAAAAGATTTATCTGACCTAGATAGAGAGGCATATGATAACCTCAGGGGTTATTCATTGCGTGTGCAAGTGTGGATGAATGTATGTGTATGCAAGAAATTTGCATAGTTGATTTACTGTTTAGCACGATCTAGCAGAGAAGGCAAAAGGTAGAAGCAGAGTGTTGTATGTGTGATTGCTTGACGGATTTCCAAGCAGATCAGAAGATTGAAATGACAATGCAGGCTATCCAGTAAGTTAACATCAGAGTTGTAATTAGATATGAATTGCAAAGTAAGTTGTATGTACCAGATCACAAACTGCTGAATACTTTCTTACCATTGTATCAGTTAAATCCTTTAACAAGGTTGACCTAACAGTCATTTGTATAAATCCTCTAACAAGGTGACATTTAGATTGGAATGTTCTAAGTCCTCTAACAAGGCCACTCCTGACAGGGTGATTAAATCCTTTAACCGGGTCACATCTAGCAGTGTGTTATTGTAACCTTTAACAGGGTTGGATCCTCACAGGGCATCACTTCAGAAGAGTGAAAACTTTGTAGCATGTTACTAGTGGTTTTTCCCATATTGGGTTTCCACGTTAAATACTTGTGTCAACTTGTGTGAATGCTTATGGTTTGCTTTACTGTTATGTTACTACAAGTTAATTTCAATTGACAGTAAACTGCATGATTAAAGTTGTCAATTTATGCTACTGCTGCTGAGTAGATTTGAAGTACAGAAAGTCTTTATTTACTACATCTAGACCTGAGGATAACTGATTCACCCCTCCCCTCTCAGTTATTCTAAATTCATTCTAACAAGATGAACCTAGCCTGATGCATAACCCATTCGCAACATCGTCATTCCTTCCCCAATTAATTTGTTTCTTTCCTCTAATTTAAATTAATATTTGAATGAATAATTAGTTAATAAAATAATTAAAACTATTCAACTATGGGGAATTTGAGATAAATCTTAATTTTGAAATTTGAACTAGAGGAAAGAAAAATTAGTTAAGTAATAAAGATTATTTAATTAATCTAGACAAAACTTATTAAAATATTGGTTGTAGGCGATGAGACAATTTTAAGTGTGTATTTTTTCTCCTCTTTGAGACAATGCATTTTCAAACATTGTTTCAAAGAATAAATTATAAAAAATTCCCCAATATGCCTCAGTGGGACTGAGGTGACAATAAGGTAATATGGCGCCCCTCGAGAAATTGGCTAGAAAATATGAAATGAGGATCAAATTGTCAATAATATGACTAGGAGTCGACATATGTGATTGGTTTAAAAACTGGGTTCAATTGGTAAAAATTATGGGCCTTAGAAGGGGAAAATGAGTATGATCAATACAAATTCTATAGTGTGTACATCCACTGAGGAGGAAAAATGTGTATAAATAGGCCCTAGAAGATCATTTTCAAGGTCATTATGCACTTTTGAGCTTTTGAATTTGAAGGATCATTTGGAGTGGTTTGAGTGTGTTTGAGGAGCAATTATGAGAATCAAGCATGAAGATCATTGGGACATCCAAGTTAGGTTGTATCAAGGCGAGTAGGTCTCGAGGTGAGTCCCTTGTCCTATCTTGCATTTATGAGAACTTATAGCATATTTTAAAAATTTAGGTTGTAGGGACAAATTTGTGCATGCAATGCTTATGCAGTCACTTTTGCCACAAATGTTGGTAAAGTGATACATGCATCTGGTAAGTTGCACAAGAGGAAGTGATGCAAGAATCGTAACCCTACCACATTCATGGGTTAAGTGAAGCATGTACACATTTATGCGACACATTTATTTTATCGTACAACACATGAATGATTCACCACAAATGATTGTCTACCCATGTAACACATATGTCTGATATAATGCACTACATTTGCACCTTTTGATAATTTTTTCACATACTTAATAAAGTTTAAATGCATTGGTGATTGATCCATTCTTATTTAGGATAGAAATTGATCTCTATCATGATATTGCACTATTTAGGCATGATTATATATTTTGATTACATAGGAGAATAAAACCGACCCTTTGGCTTGGCAACATTAGTTGATTGTTGGTGAGAAGAACAACTTATTTGGTTGTGGATTATATCTTGTGACATATATGCCATAAATAAGGGAAAATAGAGGCCTAATTACTAAACTTTATGAGAGATGACATTCAGAGACCATGTCATTTTATTTTCCTACTAGAGAGTGCATAGTGACCCTGGAGGATGTGCGATAGATACTACATCTTCCTATTTGTGGAAATAGGGAAGTCTATGAGCCAAGGACAAGGATTATTTCCTTGTGTCAGTTATATGACTGTAGTAAGGTGAAGTTGGGTATGGCTGATTATAAAAAGATACAATGGAGGACCTTGATGGATATGTATGACATGTTCAAGTTGCAATACTATGCACTATGGTTATAGGGATTCTTGTGCCATACAAACAACGGCATGGGTTTCTAGTGGGATGGGGCAGAGGATCTCAAGGGCATGGAAAAGTAGTGTGCATACCATGGTGCTCAATCTTTAGGTTGTGCAATGATATTGGTGTAGGTATGTGAATGGGAGCACATTTCCATGTGTAGACACATCTTTGATAGACAAAAGACCGAGTTTCGGTATCATTATGTGTATTAATATGCATTAAAGACTGAGAGATAGTTGGGTCACACACTATATTGGTGCCATCAATAGATATTATGAAGACATTTACATGGTGACCATATCTTGACTGTGATCCATGGGAGGGCAATGATGACCACTTTCCTTACTGTCAACAAGAGAGATATTTGATTAAGAAGATAGTATCAAGTCAGAGGATCACTGATATACAATTGTTAGATATGGTGCTTAGATAGTTTTGTGAGAGATAAGATGCGTCAGTGGGTTCAACCATATTTTCCCAAATGAGTAGAGATTTTCTAGGTTGGGGTGTAGTGATTACTCCATAGGTTGTATTAGCATAGTTTGATATTTTGGTCTTAGTGCAGTTAGATTGGTTGAAAATTGTTTCAAATGTAGTTACAACATTTGAAATGAGGCATGCTGGGTAGAATGTAGGCCAGTGCCATTGACAGATCCAACTGTTCATTTTCCCATTGAGATGGCGAGGAGGGAGAAATAGGTATGATAGAGGAGGGGGAGGCATGGATGAGGTGGTGGTTCTAGAGGTAGAGGTGGAGGGGGAAGAGGAAATTGATGTTGAAGATGTAGAGGACAAGGATGAGGGAGAGATGGTGGTGGGAGACCACATAGAGATGATGTAGGACATGGAGGAGAGGTTGGAGGAGTAGTTGGTGTCCTAGTTACCCCAACTTGAGGATGTGGTCCTGATCATATGGAGGAGGACATATAGGTGGATATGGTGGGGTTGAGCTCAGAGGAGGAGAGCGAGTCTAAGGAGAGTATCTCAAGTGATTCTAACTCCAAGGAGTTGAGTTCAAAGAAGGATGAGGATTATGATGAAGGAGATGATAAAGGTATGTAGGATTTTTCATGGAGGAGGATGTGGGGGTGCATGATGTGGTAGGAGGATAGTATGTGAGTATTATTCTAGACCTAGGAGCACTATGAGTGCATATGTAGACCATAAAAGATCAGATCAACACACTCAAGGACAAGATAAATAATTAAAAGTGAGGGAACAAGATACATAGGATAAGGCATATGCAACATAGGATGAGATGGATTGGGTAGTTGATAGGTTGACGAGGATGGAGGCTGAGTGAGACAAAGCTATTGTGAGGGATAGGTAAGCAAAATACGATCTCCAGGGTGTGATTTCTTGTATACCATAATTTTTTGTTTAGGAGGATGATATTTAGATATGGATTCAAGGAAGAAGATTAGTTATTTTTAGGATCTCCATGAGAGGAAGGTTCCTATAGAGTGGTAGGAATCGAGTCATTCCACCTCACACATGTCACAAAGCTGAGGTCAAATATGGTAGAGTAGTGGGGTAGTTATGTATCCTCCTAGACCACCTTGTACCAAAGAGAGACCTTCCTTAAAATAGGTAGGGCTAGGACCCTCTACCGCTGCACCACCCAAGCCTACTAGACCAGAGGGTGGGACAACACTAGCTGATTTTTGATATTGTTGTAGATAACTTTTACATATATATTTGAACTTTCAAGCTCTATCAAACAGACATTATGATTTTGTACTCTGACACATTATTTTCAATTTTGGCAGTAGTTATTCTCTATGCCCTATTATAGTTTTATGCTTCTATTTATGATAATGCGACAAATTACCTATGACTAATATCCTTTATGGTACTGACAATTTTTATATGTTGTGCACATGACATGCTTATTTATATGATTGTTTCCTATGAAAATGTATTGCTTGTGATATTCTATGTGATGGATGCAATATTTATGATGCTCTATATTTTTGTACTTTTACATGTATATTTTTTATGTACACGATGATATGCAAATGATATGCTCATGATTATGATCTATGTATTAACATGTTATGGATGATGGATGCATTTTTTTTTGTGCTAGAGTATTAGACCATGATGATTGTGGGGATTGACTAACAAAATGTTAGTGACACAAATAGGTTAAGGAATGATTAGGTAGACGAGATAGAAGGAAAAATTGACATTGAAATCCTGAATTGATATATATCACTTCCTTTGAATCTTCATACTTTGTGCAATTATTTTTTATTATCATTGAGCCCCTTTTATTTTAGCAAATGGATATTGTCCACATCAATATACTTAAAGATCAAGATAATAGGTTTACCTTTGAATTTGATAGGAACTTACAATATACAAGGAATGTTCACATCCATCTAAGGGCATGAGCATTAAGGGTTGAGGTATGTGTGATAGTCACGCGCATTGATATCCATGACGATATTTTTACATGTGATACTTTTCTAATATGTGAATTTTTTGACTCAGACACCCAAAATACTTGTCCTTAGAATCCATGAAAAATATCCCACAAATAATAGAAAAATAAAAATAAAGCCATGAACCATCCATACTTCTGTAATCACTTGTGGATATCTTGTAGAAGCATAGGAACATGACTTAAGATAAGTCATAATAAAATAAGACCCGCTCAGACGAGTCAACAACCATACTAATTTTATTGTCTTTGTTATGTGTTTGTTTGATGATGACAATGATGAGGGTGATGTCCAGTTTCATTAATGAGGTACCTCATATAAGACTAGCCTATCTATTTTCAAGCATATTCATCCTCTGTATAAGACATAATTACCATGGGACAAAAGGATTGATAATGAATGACTGAGTGATAAGGCAAGGTAATCAGTTTGATTGACGACCCATTGATAAGTTTGTCAATTGATGTGTGATTTGGATTCATACTTGTGTTGCATTTGCCACCTTTGCAAAATGATTATTTTATTAAAAATGACAAAGAAGAGATTATTATTGGATTTGATTTTTTTTTAAATTATGATTATTTTAGGACATTTTCTAATTTTTATGTTTTTTTTATGACATTTTCTAATTTTTATATTTTTATGACTTTTTCTAATTTTCATGATTTTTTAGTACTTTTTAAGAATCATGACATGGTTTTTACCCCCTGTTAGGATATAGGGCAATTTATTATGAGATTGACAAGGTGGACTGACTCAAGATAATATGGAGGGGGCGACAAATACAAAAGAATGATGATTTTTAAGCCACAAATGGTAGGAGGAGACTTATTATGGAAATTTGTAATGAATATTATTATGACAATGGAAGGGTGGATTATTTAGATGGAGTGAAGAAAGATAGTTTAGAAATAGTCTCTACATATGATGCACAATTGCTAGGTTTTCACCATGACACCATCAAAGTGATTTTCAACATAGGACAAATTATTCATCTTACATTTTTATGTTTTTGGTGTCATTCAAAATGTCTATTTGCAAGGTTTTCATGAAGGTGACACTATTTTTTTTATCCTTTTCTATTTTTTTGAGAAATTTTTACATTCTCTTTTGTATTTAAAAAAAATAAAAAAATAATACATTTTTTTTTGTATTTTTGATATATTTGAAAAGGGAATTCTTGACAGCTATGTATAAAATTTGCGAAGGTGCATGTTGTTCATGGGTTCTAACAGAGGTTGATCCTCTCACATGGACAAATAATAAGCACCTATTCCATATGCTACTATGTCAATGTAGGGACCTAGCCAATTTGGCTCAAATTTGTTGGGCTTTTCTCTATCAACCAAACTTTTCTGATTCTCCATCAACACTAAGTATCTGATTTAAAAAAATATAACCCTGAATTTCTTATTATAGTTTATATAGAGATGGTTTTGATAGGTTTGCAAGTGATTCAAGGTATTCTAGCACTTATCAAGTAGTTCTAACTCATGTAGCCTAGATACACAATATCCTTCATCTATGACAAGGTTATATGATAAAACCTGCAATAAAGGTAATTTGACCTTAATTAGAAAAATAACTTTTGATCCATAGACATAGGAGTGTGGTGTGGCTCCCCTATGTGTACAGATGCTAGTTCAGTATGCTCATAAGGCAAGGTTGAGCTAATAGTGTCAGTCAGGACCAACATCATTGGCAATTTTTTTGAGGATTTTCAAGATGGTCTTATTTAATGCCTTAGCATAGCTATTACTTCTAGAGTAGTATGGTGTGATAAATAATGTTGGATATGGAAATTTTCATAGAGCTCATGAACATCTTGGTTCTTGAGGGGATGATTTTTACCTATGAAAATGAAAAGAGGAACTCCATATTGACCTATAATGTAATTGTGGATAAATTTAGATATCAACTTGCTGGTAATATAAGTCACTGAGATAGCTTCTATCCACTTCCTAAAATACTCAGGGGTAGTAAGAATAAATTTTTGAACATTGGATGAAGTGGGATGGAGCTTTCCAACAAGGTTGAGTACCCTTTGTGAAAATGGCCATGGGGATGTAATAGGTTGTAGTTCTTGGACTTGTGTGTGTATCAAATCTATGTGTATCTAATATTTCTATCACTTTTGTACAAATTTGTAAGCATGGTGGGCCAATAGTATTCAACTCTGAGAAGCTTATTTTCTAGGGTAGGGCCACTAGAGTGAGCACCACAATTACCTTTGTGCACCTCTCTTAAATCCATTTGTGCTTCATCAAATACATTTGAGGAGTGTTCCATATAAGCTCTTCCTATAAAGGGTGTCAACAATGATAACATAATAGAAGGGTTGCCTAATAATGTTTTTTATTGGTTTTGGGACAAGTAAGAAGGTATATATAGGTCATATAGGTTAATGTATATATCATAATACCATGAGGAATCTGGTCTTATGATTTCACACACAAAATTAGACAAAGGGACTTTGAAGGCATGGACCAAAACTTGCTCCACTAAGAACTCATAGTGTGTAATGTTATTAGGAATTTCAAGTAGAGATCCCATAGTTTCCATTGTATCAATTGTTTTGTTTTGTGCTTTGGGAATTTTTTCAAAGATGATACAATCAAAATATTGCTTAAAATATTCCACCATTTCATTTTAGGGAATGAGTTTCTCATCCTTGGTCATATAGTTATTGTTGACCTATTTTATAATTAGTCGTGAATCTCCAAAAACATGAAAATTTTTGATTGTCCACTGGATTGTTGTCTTAAAAGATATGAGGAGAGACTTATACTTTTATATGTTATTGGTACACTTAAATTTCAACTTGTATGATCTTTGGATTGCATCACCTTCAGGTGTCATGAACACTATTCTAGCACCTGCTCCTTTTTGAGTGAAATAACCATCAAAGTATAATTTTTATTGTGTATGTTCTTCTATTAAAATATAGCCTCATCTCAAAAATCGAACAAAATAGGATGTTATGCAGGTATGAGTGTATAAGAAAATTGATTTGTTATGACTTGTCCTTTGATAGCCTTCCTATCAAGATATTAAATATCAAATTCATTGAGGATAATTACCCACTTGGCTAGTCTTCCTGTGAATGCTACTTTTCTTAAGAGGTATTTCTAGGGGTCAATATTCTCAATGAGAAATGTTTTATGGATGAGCATGTAGTGCTTAATATTTTGGGAAGAAAGGACGATAGCTAGGCATGCCCTTTTGATAGTAGTATAATTGAGCTTATACCCTATAAGTGTCCATCTGATATAATAAAAAGATCATTCCTTTCCTTCTGAATCATGTTGTACTAGGAGTGCTCTTAAGGAGGATGGTGTTGCTAATATACACAAGACTAGAGGTTGAAATTTCTTGATCCATTTAAATGGGACTTACTTGTGGAGTAAGTGTTGGAAAGGAGGAAACTTATCTGTTAATTAGGCTATAAATCTCTGGATGGACCATATTTTTCCCAGAAGACTTATCATCTGGATGATATTTTTATTGAGAGCATATATATTATAGCTTTGACCTTTACCCTATTGACTTCTATCCCTTGATGTGATGCAATGAATCCAATGAGTTTTCCTATTATGAACCCAACGTTATAATAGAGTATTTAATATTATATTAATGACCATTTAGGCATATTTGAGTTATTCATTAGTTTATTAGGTAATATCTATTTTCTTAGTTAGTCTTTTAGAAAGTATCCATTTTTCTCTTATTTGTTTCTCTTTATAAGGAGGCTACGTCTCCATTTGTACTCACTCATATAACAAAATATCAAACTATCAAGTTTTATAACATGGTATCGTAATGGGTTTAAGTATAACTCCCTCATGGGAGGCCCAGGGTTATGTGAGTTGCATGTACTTTCATGTTTCTTTTTGTGAGTTGCATGCCACTTGCATGTGCTTTTTGTGATTTGCATGTTACATGCATGTGCTTTTTTCGCATAAATTGTCTTCTTGTTTTACCGTGTGATGAAGTTTGGTCATATTCTTGGGTATTTTACCCCATTAAGTCTGGTGTTTTGGTGCATGAAGGTTTCTATGATGAGTTGTTTTGTTTTTCATAACTGCAACTATTTTTTGTAGTGCGAGGGTTTTTATCATAGTCTTCTGTGTTTTCTGATTTTTCTACATAAAAATTCATGGAAACGTTTTGTATGATTTTCTACATAAAAATCAGGGAAGTTTTTTGCTAGTTTTTGGATTTATGATTTTGTCCCTCAAAAAATTATTCAGTTTTTTTTACCTTAAAAATTAGTGGATGAGTTTTAATATATTTTTTCCCTAAAAACTTCTAGGTGAGTTTTGGAGGGTTTTATAATTTTTGTCCTTCAAAATTTATTGTGGTTTTTGTGCACTTCTTGCCTCAAAAATTATTTTGTAAAATGGTTTTATCATTTTTATTTATAAATAAAGTTTTGTATTATGTCAAGTATTCCCGTTTTAGGGTTTTTACCCTTTTTTTCTAAAAAAATGATGCTGTGTAAACTTCAATTTTAAGGTTTAGCAAATTTTTCCAAAAAAAGTGTGGTTTCTTGCAATATGTTTTGGATAGCACGTGGAGTTGCTAGGGAGAACATTTGCAAATGTTTTTTTGCGATTTTTAACAAAATCATGTTTGGAGGGTTTCGTGATTTTTCCACAAAATATTTTTTTCAATTTTTTTAAATTTCAATAGCTGGTCTCAAAGGTATAGATTTGTTACCCAATATTAGGTTGGATGACTTCTAGTACTCTTGGTCATTTCTAGAAGTTGTACGGATTCAAGGAGGGTCTCAACAGTAGGCTCATGTTGCAGAGTCTTATGAAGAGAAGGGGGCAACCTTGAATGTTTTTTTTTGTAGTTAGTAAAATGAACATTAAGGGAGGGTAATAAAGTATTTAATATTATATTTATGGTCAGTTAGGGATATTTGGATTATTATTTAGTTTATTAGGCAATATATATTTTCTTAGCTATTCTTTTAGAAAGTTTCTATTTAACTCTCAATTGTTTCTTTTATAACGAGACTACGTCTCCACTTGTACTCACTCATATATCAAAAAATCAAACTATTGTGTTTTATAAATAAATACATTTATTAGGGTTTAGGTAGACCTTGTACTCCTCACACTTGTCAAAGATGACTCCCAAGACATTTAGATGGATATTTATTTGAGGTGACCTGGCTAGGATGTCGTCTACATAATCTTTCATTATGCCATGCATCGTATCATTAAATATTGTGGGCATGGCCCTCTGATAGGTGTCCCTAGCATTTTTTTATTCCAAATGGAATAATATTTGAAGAATATGTTCCTTAGGTGCAGGTAAAATTTTTCTTGTGTTGGTCTTCCTATGTGATTTTGATTTGGTTATACCCTAAGAAACCATCCATAAATGTTAAAATTTGATACCCAGTTGTTAATTGTACTATTATGTCATTGTTTAGAAATGGGAAGTTGTCTTTTGTGCATGATTTATCAAGATCTCTAAAATATGTGCATATTTTGATGCCCCATTAGGCTTTTTCACTGGTACAAGATTCAAAATCTACTCTGCATAATCTATGGGTTGGATGAAACCCACATCTAATTGTTTTTTCAGATATTCCTTGACAAGTAGTGCAATTTTGGAGCTTTTACTTGACAAATTTTTCCCTCAGCTACAATGGTAAGTGATGTAAGACCAATTTAGGATCTAGCCCAGGTTTATTAGATATGACCATGCAAATTTAATCTTTCCATCTTTAAAGAATTGGATGAAATGCTCTTTTACTTTTGATGTCAATGATGTTGCAAGGTGGACAATTTTCTTATTTTCCTCATTCCCAAGATTAACTTCTTGTGTCTGTTTAGTGAAAAAATGAGATATTTTTGATTGATAGGAAGTGTGTCCAACCTTCCATCTTCTAGCACCTAAAAGAGATATTTTTTCATTAGATACGTCCTTTCTTTTTACTATTTCATGATCCATAGGTGCCTTGCAATTTTCACCTAGAGATCTTCTAATTTTAGTTTCTCATTTTAGCAGCTAGAAGGTGCACAAAATTCCCCAAGGTATGCTACATGACCAAGATCAATAGTGAAGCCTAGTTTGTGGTATCCTGTGGGTATGCCATTTCAAAGTCCCAAGAATTAAGTGATATCCTCATCATTCTCAAAGAGTTCTAAGCTCAGTGGGTCACATTGTTCCTATTCGATGAGTTTAGGACATACTAATGAGATGTTATTATGGTTTTCAACATAAGATATGGGCATGTAAGTAATGGTTTTAATATAGGGTTCAGATACAATATCATGCAACTTAGAAGGAAAAGGTTTGGGAGACTCAAACATATTCCAAAAGGTTTATATCCAAGCGTTACTCTATGCATGTCTACCAACAAAGGTATTTTTTAGGCAATAGTACTAGACGTGCATGGAGTTTTCAAAACATATTCATTAGAGTCAATTTCATAATAATACTCTTCTTTTGGTTTGATATACTCAAAATCACAAATGTCTTATTCTTGAGATGATTGGATATTCATAGTACCTTCCTGAGGTGGTTGATACCCTAGACCTTGGTATCTAGGATTTTTCTTTGGTAGTATTCACTCTACCACTACTTGGTTATGTACTATAAGGCCATTATGTCCATTAAATCCTTGTTTCTTAACAATAATGTACTGCCTCTTCTATTGGTGTACAGGGAGTTTGACAAGAGGAGGTTCTTAATATTTTTTAATCCAATTGGACACATTTTGTTCTACTTATTCTTCATCCAATTCTCCCCACTTCCTGAAAATATGAGGTGGCTCATACTGGATATAATTTTTTTTCTTGTGTTTGATGGTTTTTCATTATTTTCTATAAGTTCTTAATGATATAGGATCTTTTCCCATACATAAAGAGTCTTCATATGTATATTCCCCACAACCTTTGTCTTGAACACCGATCTTGCGCTTAGATAGGGTGGTGGACAAGTTGGTGGATTTAGATAAAGTGGATGAATCAAGGTATCTAGAGGCCACTTGATTTATGGGGAATTGTTTGACAGGAAAGCCTTTAATGCAAGTATAATATAGGAATAGATCTGTGTCATCTAGAATAGTAATTTCTAACCTGCTGTAAGGGAATTTAAAACACTAGTGATTTGTGGATGGGACAATTTGCATGACATGTATCCAAGGTCTACCAAGGAGATTATTATATCCAAGATCAAGATTGAGGACTTGAAAATTAGTTTCATGTATGGTCAAACTCAATCGAATAGGTAAAGTAATTAAACCATTTGAGGGATGTTCTACATCATCATATGCCTGGATGACAATTCTCTTTGTATGGATTGACACAACTCCCAAAATATCCCAGTGTCTCAACTAATTTTAAGGTACAAATATTGATGCTTTATCCATCATCTACCAACACCCTTTTGATTTTATGTAAATGAACGTATACCTCAAGATGGAGTGGATCATTATGATAAGGTGTGTAGGAAGATCTTGTTCAATGAATGAAACATGATGGGTAGTGGAAATATGTCCCACCATGGATTGAAATTCATCAATATCAATGTTGTTGGGAATGGATGACTATTGAAGGGATTTATCAAGGATTTGCTTTATGGTAAGGAAAAATGTATAGCAATTCAAATATGGATATTTGGGATGAATTATTACTGAAATGGTCAACAATACTATATTTACTTGTTGATGAGATTGATGACTTTGACAGGATTTATGGTTTATATGGGACTCCTTGGGCTATGATTTTTGACCTTTGGGTAGAAAAATTGCATTCAAATTCCTTACCCATGATTGTAATAGTGGAGACCATATAATCAGAGTTGGAATGTATATGATTGACAATGTGTTCATGGGAAAAAATGTGTAATTGGCTTTATTGTATTTCTCTAAACTAGAAGCCTTACCCTTTTCATGATTGCAGAGGGGATCCTTAAAGATGGTGTGATCTTTATTCAATGGTCCTAGAGTTTTTTGAACCTCTATTTGTTTGCACTCAATGAGGTCATGAATTTTTGTGACCTTTACTTTGGTGATATTTGCAAAAAAATTTGTTGTTGCACTATGCAGGTTTGAATGGACCAAGTTTGTAATGTTGTATTTTAGGTAGTGTTATGGTGCTTGTCTAATAAATTTATTAAGGACTATCTCAAGAGGTTTCATGAGAGGTGCATAAGTTTATTGAGGGTTTTCCTTCTTGGGGGATGATTTTGATCATTTTTGATATTTTGTAACTTACTCCATTACGAGGGAAATTATTGTTCAAATATGATGTATTGAGACTATTTGTGCCTTGAATACGTATAATTGATTTCACTTTATTAATTTCTTAAGCATCAACCATGCCTTCATTAGTGAAACATTTTTTTTATACCAATATTTATATTTTCTATTGGAATTGTTGTGTGAATTATTCCTATTGGTATCTTTATTAATCATAATCTTTCCTTTGAGTAAGAGTGATCAATCTTATTTGAGGCCTTGTTCAGTGATGTCTACAAAAGTATCAATGTGTTGCATTTGTAGATTACACATCATCTCAAGCGTATAGTTCTTAATGAACATTTTGGTCTTGTATCTGTCAAGGATGTTATATGGGGCTTTGGTAGCCAGGTTTCTCCAACATTGAAAGTACCAAAATATTTCCTCATTTTTATGTTTAATGTTACAAAGATCCACAATAGCCACTTTTTTTAGTATGTTTTGTGAGTAATTAGAGATGACATTTTCTGCTAACTCATTTCATGACCTTATGATAGGGGGTAAATGTGAAAAACATTCCATGGCTAGGCCAATAATTATCCTTGGGAAGAGTCACATCAAGTATGTGTCATTGTGAGAAACCTCTATACATGCCAAAGAGAATTCTCAGATACAATCTTGTGAATCCCATTTCTCCTTGTATTTGTCAAATTTTTGTGTTTCAAAATTAGGAGGGAAGGGTGAAATGTATAATGATTTATAAAATAGATATGGGTATAGATCTTTGAGTGAATATGTCTTCTTGGAGGCACTGATTTGAAGAGTTTTCATTTTCTATTGGAGGTTATACACCTATTGTGCTAATATCTCTGTAGGAGTTAGTGAGACTTGTATATTGAATCCAAGATTAGGATATATAAAAGGATTCCCACTTTGGTATGTAGGTACCTCGATATGTGTACACATTGGTTGATATCATGGGATTATGTTGGACATGGACACATAGTATGAGACATGTACTGAAACATTAGTTGGTTAAAAATACATAAATTTCATATTTGTTGGTGTAAAAGGATTGTTATGACTAGATATGGTCTCGATATTTCATCTAATAGGATTCAAGTTTGATGATACCCCTTGATAAATAGGATTTGAATTGTTTGAATGATCTTGAGATGTAACATGTGGACTCCTAGGATTTTAATTGGATGGTGTACCTTGTGAGACAATATCATGATTGCTAGGATTTAGGTTTTATGGTAAACCTTGGGAGGTTATATTGGTTTGAGAATTTGAATTATCTGATCCCAAGAGAACAAATTTACTTGTATAATTTGTCATTGTGAATGTAGTAGTACTTGCCATTATAAATTGAGGAGTGACATTTGTGTTTTTTTGTATTAGTCATCATGGGGTTGCTAGTGAAGAGGGGTTTTTTTATTATTATATTGAATCCCATAGGATATAGTGGAAGTTGTAATATAGGTATCCTTGCGTGATGTGCTACTTGATGGAATACTTGAGGACACTTGGGATGATGATGTAGTTTTGGAAAATCCAATTGAATGCGTTTGATTTTGAGTTCCATTTTATACAATGGTGGTGCCAAAACTAGATGGTAGTTTGGCCAAATTCTGGGCAAGTAGGTAAAAGTACCTATTAGGATCTACTGATAGTAGTGTGTTCATGAAAAATAGGATCCTAGTGTCTTTTGATGTGTTGTCTATCTTCTCTTGAGTGTAATCATCTTTAATGTTTTCCACCAAAAAATCATCATTAAGAGGAGGTAAAGTGACTCCCCCTCTAGGGTAAATTGCAAACTCATTGGTGTATTAAAGTCCAAAGTGCTTGTTGTATTGAAGTTTGGATTGTGTGTAGTTTCCATTTGATTTTTTTCCCTTTGAGAGTGTGTAATTGGCATATGAAAATGCAAGGATGACTCTAAAATATGTTTTTGGGATTTTTCAAGTTTTTAGAAATTGGTTTGAGCTACAATGATTAATTGATTCAGACTAATATGAATGATAGGACTATAATGACATCCGAGAGAGGAAACTATATTTTTGGTTGTTTTGTATTTTTCAAAAATAACTAAGGATGATTTCATGAAAATGATGTCTAGGAAAAGATACTATGTTTTTTTATTTTTTGAGATTTTGAAATTTGACTAAGAAAAATGCAAGGATGATATGACTATAATGACTTCTAGGAAATGAATCTATGTTTTTGGATTTTTGGATTTTTTTGGAAAATTTGATTAAGGACATTAGAAGTCAAAAAATGATTGGGACTAATTTTTCTATAGTGAGAACTAGAAAATAACAAATGTATCGTAAGGGAATTTCTGAAAATTTAAGAGTTTAAATTCAGGAATACCAACCTAAGTAATTGAGATAAAATATTTGACCTTAAAACAATTGTGGAAAATGAAAAGTCTCACCCTTTGCTAGATTTTTGGACTAGGGTTTGATAATGACAATTTATACAAAAGGACAATTTGATAGAAGTGGCCAAAATTATCCTAACAAACACCATGGAAAGATTCAAAAGGTAGACTCTCTAATCTCCAAAAGGTAACCCTAAATATGAAGTGTTCAAACCTAGAAAATGCAAGACCCGTGTTTACGGATTTTTCTAATTTTTTGGAAAATGCAAGAAAGGGGAATCTAAAAGGATTAATCGATGCAATGCTTGGAAACCTAAAGATAATGAAGAACCTAATTGATGATACAATATTTAACCCAAGTGTAGAATAATGGATGATTGAATGAGCCTAGGATGCAAGATTTTGTATGTCAATTATAGTGAATACATTGAGGATAGTCTTAGAAATGTGTATATAGACCCTAAGCCTCTATTTAAAAATTTGATTTTGGGACTGTAATTTTGTTAGGTGCATGTAAAAATTAAACAATAGATGCGACACAAATATAGATGATTTTGTTTCTTAATCAAACAACTGCAACATTAAATTTGGCAAAAGTGATGTTTCAGGAAACACATGCGCATGATAGTTATAAAATATGGTGAATTATCTAGTAAACTTGGTCCGTAGTGGTGAAAATTATGTGTTAATTGTGGTGCATGCTCTGAGAAAAGTCAAATCTATAGTAAAATACTTAGACACATGTGTTGAATGGTTTAAGAAAACTAGGTCTCCATGATGGTAAAATTTAATGCTCAAGCATATGCAATGCATAATTGGGCAAATGCGACATTTATTCTAGCTTATTTAGAAAATGGTTTGACAAATGTGTTGATTGTTTGAACAATTGAAGTGAATCATCTTTAAATTGTTTGTGCAATTTTTTTGATAGGTTTTTAAATTTTTATCACAAGCACAATGAATATACATTAATTAGTATGTTTTTTTAACTCTTGGAAAACTAGGGTAAGTGATTTGGGGTCTAGATTAGCCCAATTAATTTTATTGGCATCAACAATTTGCAAACACTTGAAAAAATTGTACAACCTAGGTTGAAAATGACCAAATACTTTATGAATCCCTCATGAAAAGTTTTCAAGCAAAGAAGAGAACTAGAGGATCAAGTGACACTCGCTCCCCCAATATGACACTGGCACCCTTGATCTCTTACCCTGAAGGCCTTATGAGTTGAGGAGTATCTTGTCTCATTAAGAAGGGTATCTCCGAGGCATGATGTGCACTCCCTGTATTGAAAAATATGGGTTTTAGGTCTCTAAAAAAATTGGTTCTTAATAATCCTTTGAAGAATAAAATTACATACAAATTCATTGACAAGCCACTTAAGGCTTTGACAATGCTTATTGGAAACCTTGAGCTCAGATTGCATCTATGTTGTATGCACTCTAGAGGACACATTTTCTCTTGATACCCATTTATATTATGGCTCAAAGTTGAAAACCCGCTTAGGTCATTCCCTTGATGGTGATTACCTTTTTTCCACCAAGGAAGGCCTTCTAAAAATAAAAAATACAAGCGTTATTGTCACCTTTCTCTTACACAAAAGATCCATGAAGGTGAGGGGAGAGGATTCTCGATGCAAAGGTAGATCCACTCTTAAAAAGTGTGAAATACACAAAATAATTCAAACACACATAGGTTCCTTAACCTTATGAAAATTAAATGTGTTGGGAAAACATGTAGGTTTATAGAATTTTCCCCTTTATTATTTTTCTCCACCAAGCCAATGCCACAACTATAAAGATGAAGATCAGTAACCTAGAAAACCATTGATCTAAGAACTAAAAAATGACTAAAAATCAAGAAAATGAAACACAAAATGTAAAAAAAAAACAAAAAAAAAAAACTTATATCTAATCTTTACTAGTCAGTTGCATCGCTTGATCTAAAAATGTGGTGTTAAATTTTTCACATGAAGCTCGGGATTAGGCTTATGGATAATTTTATATGTTTATGTTTTTCTTATCCTACAACTTGTGCAAAAATAGAAAATACAAGGGTTAGATTAAATCTTAGATATGTATAATTATTATCAATTGCAGATTGACATTTTTCATATAGAACGTTTAATTGTTAGTTGCATTACTTTAATTAGAAACTTGCACAACTTTTAAAATCCAAAATTAGTAATATTAAAGGAGTATCTCACATTGAGTTCATCAATTGTAACAAGGGAGAATTCAAGCATAGAGTATAACTGAAAAGATATTAATGAAGTTGATGCAGTCAAGGATGGAGGAACTCAGAGAGATCAGTCTGATCCTTGCAACCAATACAACACAATGGAAACAACAATCCAAGATGGATAGAAAGGAGAGATCAACCTTCTATTATTATCAAAAAAAACATTTACAACCGATCTACAACATGCAATATCACATGCCAATCTTATAGGCCCGAATACAATTAGAAATCCCTATCAAAACTAAGTTAGATAATCTTATGAAAATTCTCTTGCCCCTTAGGAACAAGTCCATAAGCTTATAAAGCCTTCAAAACATTAGGCCAATTCAGAAAGATCACATTTCTGAATAATAAGAAAACATGTTACAACAATTAGGTTGGGACCCAAATATTTTGGATCAACCTCCAATGAAATAATTAAGAGATGTGGTCATACAATAAATTTGACCTCAAATGTAATAATGAGCTGGCATGATCACACATGGAGATTCCCATCAGAAGATCATAAAATGATCAAAAAACACAACGACTGACCGGGAAAATGAAGAACAAGACAACCTCCAAATAATCTATAATATCTCATGCACGATGAAACCAAATGATGTGCAATCATAGGATTTGGTCCAACATGAAGCCAAAAACACATTGTAGCGATTGCAAAAAGATAGAAAAAGTACAGATCGACCACACACAAAAACACCAGACTAATCAAACAGGAAACCAAATATTTTTGTTTGATGCAAGATTGTCAAGATCCCAAGATTCTCCTGCATCAGACACCCGAGGTACTTGAAAATTGAGCCTCTCACTTTGTTGGGGCCAAGTTTAAACCAAAGAGGTCAACCTTGGCCTCAGAAAACCATTTAAATCCTTCTACTGGTTTGTCCTTCCATTTGACAAGATATTGCATATACTCCTTATCTTTTTTACTCTGACCAACTCTTCTATCCAAAATCTTCTCTATCTGATCCATAGGCTTCTTAGGATACTCTTGTCCAACATCTGATCCTTCACTGCTACTACAATCTGATTCATGATATTCATAAAAGCCTACAACATTAAATAGTGGTGATATATCCATATCCTCTGGTAATTCCAATTCATATGCATTCCCTGAATCAAATCTCCTCAAGATCTTATAGGGACCAAATTTATTCATTCTTAACTTATTATAATTACCAATAGGAAATATACCCTTCTGCAGGTACACCATAACTTCATCTCCCACTTGAAATTACTTATTTCTTCTTTTCATGTCATTGCTCCTCTTATAATCTTGATTCATTTCCTCCAAATTATGTCACACCCCTTCATGTAAGGATTTCATAATATCATGAATAATATCCCTTAATTTAGACACTCCTTTAGGATTGAAACCATTAACCACCTCAAATGGTGTTTTTCTTTTGCTCCTATTTACTGAGTTGTTATAAGAAAACTCTTCTTGAGGTAAAACTAAATCCCAAGTTCCAAGCTTATTTCCCACTAAACACCTCAACAAATTTCCTAGACTCCTATTCACAACCTCTATCTGTCCATTAGTTTGTGGATGAAAAGTAGAATTTAACTTCAAATCACCTTTCATATTCTTCCAAAGTGTCCTCCAAAAATAACCAACAAACCTACTATCCCCGTCTGAAACAATGCTTTTAGGTAACCCATGTAATCTCACAATCTCCTTGAAAAATAAATCATCTACATGCACTGCATTTGTAGTCTTCTTACAAGGAATGAAATGTACCATCATGGAAAGTATGTCTACAACCACAAATATTGAATCATACCTTCTCTGTGTTTTTGGAAAACCAAGTACAAACTCCATACTAATCTCCCCCTAAGGTCTGAGCGGTATTGTCAAATGTCTATACAATCCCACATTTTGACTACTTCCTTTTTCAACTTGACATACCTTACAACTCTGTACAAAACTTCTCATATCCTTCTGAACTTCTGGCCAAAATTAATTCTCACTTACCAAATCTACTTTCTTATCAATGACAAAATGTCTTGCTAAACCTCCACTAGGTTTCTCCTTAATCAGATTATCCCTCATGGAACTTATAGGTATAAATAATTGACTACCTATGAATACCATCCCATCCTGAATGAAATAATCCAACCACTTACTTCTGTCTCCAACAATTGGTTCCTTACAAGATTTCCATGGTTCATTGAAATCTAGATCTTCCTCATACAAGACCTTCAATTCATCAAATCCCAATACTGTAATCTTCATTTCAGTCAGTAAAGTCATCCTACTCAAAGCATCAAAAACTTTATTTGACACACCACTCTTATGTTTCAACACAAATGTATAGTTGTGCATGAACTCAACCCATCTCATATGTCTGTGATTCAACTTACCTTGGCTGCTCAAATAGTTCAATGCTTGATGATCAATATATAATACAAACTCCCTAGGTAACAAATAATGTCTCTATTTCTTCAAAGATTTAATTATGGCATAAAATCTTGGTCATACCCTAAATACCTTCTTTTAGCATCATTCAAATTCACATTGAAATAAGAAGTAGGTCTCCATTCTTGAGTCAAGACAACTCTAATTGCATTTCCACTAGCATCACAATCTACTTGAAATACCTAATTAAAATCAAGTAAAGATAATAATGTTCGTTCCATCACCATCTGCTTCAAAAATTCAAAACTCCTTTGTGCTCCATGTGTCCATTTGAACTCCTTCCTATCTCCTCTCATAGTTTCATTCATCACTCCATAGATTGAACTAATTTTATGGTAAAATTCTGGTAGAAACAAGCCAACCCATGAAATGATCTTACCTCTCCAACATTCTCCGGTGTAGGCCATTCAACAATGACTTTTACTTTCTCTAGATCCGTTGTCAATCCTTCAACAAATATCACAAATCCCAAGTATACTAACTCCTCCGTGAAAGTACACTGCTTGATTTTTATTAGCAACTTCTCTTCCCTTATCCTCTATAATAATTTTTAACATGCATAAAATGTTCCTCTTTTATCTTACTGAAAATCAAGATATCATCCAAATACACAATGAAAAACTTACCCAATAATTTCTTCAAGACTTCATTCATTAACCTCATGAAAGTACTAGGTGCATTAGAATATCCAAAAGGAATTACCAATCACTCATAAAATCCTCCATTTTTCTTAAATGCAATCTTCCACTCATCACCTTCTCTAATCCTAATATGAAGATATCCAATTTTCAAGTCTATCTTGGTGAAATACTTATCTCCACTCAAACAATCCATCAAATCATCTATCCTTCATAAAGGAAACCAATACTTAATTGTAATATGATTGATGGATCTTGAATCAGTACACATCCTCCATTGTTTGTCTTTACTAGGTGCTAAAACTGAAGGCACTACACATGGAGTTAGACTTTCTCTAATCAATCCTCTCTGCAAAAAATCTTGCACTTTCATATTGAGTTCTTCATTCTCTGCTGATGTCAACCTATATGCTGCTTTATTAGGCAGGCTAGCCCCTAGTATCAATTCCATGCAATGAATGATACTTCTTACCAGTGGTAATCCATCAGGTACATTATCTGATATGATTTCAGCATACTCATTCAACAATACAGTGACTTATTTAGGATGTTATTCTACCAATACTATCTCCTTAGACTCCTTAGGTACTAAAGAAAAAACACAGATTATTATGCATCATGCCATCCAAAAACTTCCTGTCATCCACTAAACATATTCTTGCACTAGTACACACTTCACTCTTAAGAGGTTCCTCTAAAGGAAACAAATTCTATTTCATCCCATTAGAAAAAATAGTGTATACATTCCTTCTACCATCATGCATAGCTTTCCTATCATACTTCCATGGCCTACCCAAGAAGAAATGACACACATCCATAGGCATAATATCACCCAAAACTTCATCATAATACTTCCCAATCTTGAATTTAACCAGGCATTGTTCACTTACCATTACCTTGTGTTCATCTTGTATCCATGCAATGTGATAGGGTTTAGGATGCTTCAACCTCCACAACTTCAGTTTTTAAACCATCTCCTCTGAAGCAAGATTATCATAACTGCCACTGTCTATGACAACATTGCACACCTTGATTTCTACCTCTCATCTGGTTCTAAATAAATTCTTCCTTTGTAAGGATTCCTTATCCTGTTCCTTGTGATATAGGATTCTCTTAGTCATCAGGGTTGTACCTTCCTCTTCTAATTTTTGTTAACTATACTGGTGGACTCTTAATCAGAAAATGTCATTCTCCTATTGCCTTATGCCTTATTTTCATAATTACCTTGCTTGAATTCAAAGGCTCTATGTCCTACTTCACCACTTTTGAAACAAGTGCAACTTAAATTTCTCCTTTCACCACTACCTTTTCCCTCATTATGATAGGAACTCCTATAATTCCTCCCATAGTGATCATTGTCATTAACTTCTAACTCACCTTTATCGTGATCCGCAGAAGATCTACCTCTACCTCTTTTAAATCTTCCTCCTTTTCCTATTTTTCATTTCTCATGCCTTTTGTTCAACTTCTCTTCATCCTTCAAGGCCCACTTGTAATGTCCCCTTTCAAATAAGAATTTAATAAACAATAATATTAAAATATTATAATTTAAATAAGTCGATATATGATTAAATAAGTTTTAATTAAAGATTTAAACTTATTATATAAAATGTTATTAAAAGGTTGTCCAAATTAACAATATGTTACTAATATATGTTATTAATAATTAGTTATCATTATACTAATAATAACATTACAATATAATAACATATATTATAATATATCTTATTATCATTGAGAAATAAACAAAATATTATTATTAACATATTTAATAATAATTATTAGGATAAAATATATTGGAAAAAATAAATAAATTATGATTATCATAATGTAACAATCATATTATAATATATATTATAAATAATGTGTATTAAAAATATATTATAATAATAAATAAATATATTATAATATATATTACAATAAACAATGTATATTAAACAATTATTACAAATTAATACCAAATATAATATAGATTATAATATTAAAACATTATATACATATTAATTAATAATAATAATATTATTATTATTAATATTATTAATAGTAATAATAATATTAACAATAAAATTACTTTCTTTTAAATAAAGCGACTAGGTCGTTGTCCCTGATGAATCCGACTACAAATCGCAGCCTCTAAGGCTGCGGCTGCAGTCGCAACCTAAGGGCGCGACTCCTTGTCACCACCCGTGGGGAGGGAGGTGTCTGCTCTCACCCATAGGGTAAAAAAAATTCCCCCCGTATAAATAAAGGGGGAGAAACAGAAAGGAGGGGAGGAGGTAGTAAGAAAAAGATATATTAAAAAAATACAAAACACGATAAGGTGAGGAGCATACGGGAGTGGAAAAAAAGACAGAAACCAGCATTTGCAGTTAGCAAGGAAAGTTGACCAGTTGGTATGAAATCATTTCTTAATTTTGTTTATTATATGTGTGTGTGTGTGTGTGTGTATAAGGCTCATTGGTAAACATTCTATCATTTATAGTTTCTTTATATATATATATATAT
>MU224168.1:818035-846202 GCA_018584345.1 Thuja plicata | reverse complement strand
TATATATATATATCTACATTATTATGAGAATTCTTAAAGTAATACATTCTTGTATAAATATGAATTTCTAATGAATGAACTTTAAGTGGATTTTATACTAATGTTGTGCATCTATAATATTGAATACCATATATAATGAATTGTATATTCATTAGATATGGGATTCTGACAATGATAATGTGAATACCATATAGAATGAATCATTGTATTCATTAGAGATGGGATTCCTAAAATGATGATAGTGGATACCATATAGAATGAATTTAATATTTTTTAGAGATGGGATCCCTAAAGAATGGCAATTCGAGGTTGGTATAGCCCCGTTGTCAATGACAATTCAAGGTTGGTATATCCCCGTTTCCTGAATGAGATGAATGGGCAATTCAAGATTGTCATAGTCCTATTGCCAATGGAAATTCAAGGTTGGTATAGCCTCGTTTCCCAAATGAGATGAATTGGCAATTCAAGATTGTTATAGTCCTGTTGCCAATGGCAATTTGAGGTTGGTATAGCCCCGTTGCCAATTTGAGATTGCTATCTTGTGTAGGTAGTATATATACTGATATCAAGTCATATGCATATGCGTAGGCTTGGATAATGGTGTCTGTATCCAAGAGAACCTAGGAGCAGTGCTCTATGGAAAGACAACCGATAGCCTGATTTCTTAGAATGCATCTTATATCCCTCAAGCCAAGAATCAGGAATTCTGTGAAACCCAACCTAGAGGTAGTTCCTAGGGTCAAATTCCCCTTACTAACTTAGAATAGAGTAATTGTCATATAAATGTTGAGTATTATTTTGTACTAACATTAATTTTGTATGGAACTATATGATGAGAATAAATAGGGACATTACACCACTTGTAAGCCTCTTCCACACTCCTAATCTACAACAAGATAATTTCATCTTGTATTGACATCCTCAAACCATTATGGTAGTGAGCAACTTGTTTAGCTTCATCATCTATATGACCGAATCTAATATTCAACTTGTATAACTCCTAAGTATAACTCTTAACACTTAGGTCTCTTTGCTTCAAGTTCTGCAACTTTCGAAATAGAATTACTTGGTATTCCTCATTCAAAAACTTAACCTTCAACTTATTCACCATCCTATACCAATGATCTTGAATTTACCTTCTTCTCTTCACTAGTTCCTTCAAGCTCAAAGTATTTGTCCATCTATGTGATCCAATCTATCAATTTTTCAACATCTAGGTTGCCATGATAATTAGGTGGATTGACGTGAGGTCTCCTATTAACATTGGTCAAGGCTCTAATGAACCTCTCATCTTCATGCTTCAACTCTGGTCGTGTCTTATTTTTATCCCCTTCTACTTCTTGATTTTGTTCATCTATTTATTCATCACTTGCATCTTCTATATGTTGTCCTCTTCTCTGAGTAGTCTCTACTGCTTCCAATATGGCATAAATGTGTCTCAATAAATTTAAGACCATTGGATCTTCATTCCTATGTCCACCTCTAGCATTTATCCTAGCCATTTCCACAATCCTTAGCAGTTGTAGGTCATATCCCTTTAACCGCCACCCCATAAGAAAGCCCTAGGTTGCTAAACCTCTCTCTAATACCACTTGATGCAGTCAAGGATGGAGGAACTCAAGAGATAAATATGATCCTTGCATCCAATACAACACAACAGAAACAACAAGCCAATATGAATAGAAATGAGAGATCAACCTTCTATTATTATCATAAAAGCTATTTACAACCGACCTGCAACATGCAATCTCATGTGCCAGTCTTACATGCCTTAATAAAATAAAAAAACCTTACAAAACCTAGCCAAATTAAGCCAGATAATCTTATGAAAAATCTCTTCACCCTTAGGCACAAGTCCATAAGCTTATAAAGTCATCACAATAATTGGTTGGCCTAGAAAAGATCACATTTTCTAATAATAAGAAAACGTGTTACAATAATTACGTCGGGACCCAAATCATATGGATCAACCTCCATTGAAAGAATTAAGAGATGTGTTCATACAATAAAGTCAGCCTCAAATGTAACCATATTGAGTTGTCATGATCACACACGAATATTCCCATCGAAAGATCAAAAAATGATCAAAAAACACGACTGACCGGGAAAATTAAGAACAAGACAAATTGCAAAGAATTTGCAATATCTCACACGTGATGAAACCAAATGATGTGTGATCATAGGATAAGACCCAACACAAAGCCACGAATACACTGTAGTGACCGCACCAAGAAAGAACAAGTACATATCAACCACACATAGAAACACCAGACTGATCAAACATGAAACCATATATTTTTGTTTGATGCAAGTTTGCCAAGATTCCAAGATACTCCTACATCAGAAGTTAACTACAAAAGATCTATCCTAAGAAATGATTCCAACTCCTTCATGGAGGGATAGAAAATATGATAATCAAATGCATGCAAAATAATAAATTTAATAAAATACAAATGCAATTGATATCACCATTGTCTCCCCTAGAATTCTCTTATTTTAAATTGTTGATGAGCTCTCAAATTTGCACCTTCAAGTATGATAGCACAAAGATTCAAGGCATATTTAGGACTTCAACAAATGGTTGAGATTAAGGGGCACTACTTGATAATGGATGACCACGATTGATTGAGATAGAATTGATTGAACATATTACTTAGACTAATTGGCAGATGACATGTTGCATAACATGATTGATTAACAAGTTGGCTGGTCTGATTTGCAAATTACTTGATAGATTGAATAGATGGACATACAATTAGTGATAGGGAGGTGCAACTAGAAGAATTAATTAGTATTAAATAATTATTTAATTATGTACAAGGAGGAGGAAAATTACATATTAACTATTTATGTTAGAAGGTTGTCTTTGAGGAGAGTGAATAATTAAATAAATAAACAATTCATTTAATTATAGAAGGAACAATTAGTAAAGTAAATAATTAAAATAATTATTTAACTATGGCTGAAAAGGACAAGAAAGTTAATTTAATTAAATAATAACTAATTATTTAATTAAAATTGAGAAAAGAGATCAATTACATAATAAAATCATTTAATTAATATTTCGAGGAATAATTAGATAACTAAATAATTAAAATTATTCAATTATGGGGAATTGGATGAAAATGTTAATTTTAAAATTTGAAATAGAGGAAACACACAAATTAATTAAATAATAAAGATTATTTAATTAATCTAGACAAAAATTATTAAAATATTGCTTGCATGTGATGGGACAATTTTAAGTATCTATTTTGGTCTTGGGCCTATATAATCATAACTAGTTGGCTTGGGTGATATCCTATGCAAAAGTAGGGTATACACAGGAGGTAGTGAATCATATTTCAACATCAGATTGTGAAGTGTGTCTCATTGGAGATATTTGGAGGTTTCTTCTTGAAGTGGGCTATTACATTCAATTACTATTAAGAATTTGAAACATATTTGATATTATCTTCCTCATTTGTGCAAGTTATTTTATCACAAGTGGTATTAGAGCATGATCTTGGCATTATGAAGGCAAGTCATTTTTTTTCAATTTTAAAGATTATTTTTGAAATCACATATATTTCAATTTTAAGTAAATTTTTCCTAATTTTTGGAAGAAGATTTCAGACCATATCAAAGCATCTCCAATGAAAAATTTAAATTCATTGGAGCATAGTTGAGCGATTTATTATAGATTTGGGGTTTTTCCTCATATTTTTGTGAAGTAAATTTCTCCCAAATTTGAACAAATTTCTTGTTGACTTTTAAAGAGTTATTTAGTAGGTAATTGAAGAGTTTACTATAAAAATTTAAAATAAATTGGAGTAGAAATATGGGACTTCCCTCTTATTGCAAATTTAGGGCTTCAAATAACTTCACTCTCAAAATTGTAAATTTTCTAAGTTTATGGTATTTTATTTTTGGGTAAGTGTTAATTTTGCACTAGTAAGTTACATAAAAAGTTTCAAACCATTTATATTTCATGTATGAGTTATTACAAAATTATTGTCTTCTATTATGACGGGGCTTTCTATAAGAGGCAAAAATAATTTTGGTACAATAGGAAAAAACCCCGATAAGGATAAGGAAAAAATTGAGGATATTATTCGTAATGAATAAATTAACAAGGTTAAGGAATAAATCTCATCAATGAAGATATACTTGAAGGGCGATATACATAATCACTACAAGTAGATATATAATCCTCGGGATAAATTTATCTGACTACTTATAAGAATAAATAAATAAAGGATGTCTCAAGCCACCAAGGTGAATAATCCAAATTAGCTAATTAGTATCCAACTTCTAATATTCATTTTGGATCTAAGAAATATATACCAAAAGTGGATATGCACAATTTTTATGGCAATGGATATGGAAAGTTTGATGGAAGCTGCAGAGCCGAGGAAGAAGACCTTGACAGAGGCAGTCATGGTTCAAATAGAGATTCCTAGAGAGGCTAGATTCAAAATTCAATTCCCTCAAGATGCTGCAACAACACATGAAGGCAAAGGATGATGAGGTAAGAGTTCACCTGGTACTTCATTCGTTGTTAAACCTAATGAACAAATGATTGAGGTGAATTCTCTGGAAAAAAAAAATGTTACAATTTTTATAGCGACTCGGGGCGTTTCTAGGTTACCCTCCTATAATTATATGAATGACTAGTTTAGCAGTGTTTGGAATATTTTTTTTGGATTTCAATATTCTTTATGTCAAATGAATCAGTGTGGGATTTTTTTATTTGGTTCAATAACCCTAATTATTAGAGAGAAATTATGAAGAGGAAATTTTGGACCATTGTGTCATCTATTTTTAAAGTCATTCCTTGGTCTAAAGAAGAAAACAAAGAAGAAATTCTATCCCTCTCCTCCCCTCAATGGGTGATTGATAGGGAGGTTGGATGACTCACTCACTGATTCATTCTCTTAGTCTTTCTTGGAAGACTACTAGGGTGTCTCTCTTCACCACTTGCAACCTATAGGATATTCAACTTCTTAGCATCCCTATTTCTTCTTGCCAACTCAAATATCATCAAATTTACTTCTATTAAGTCAACACTTGATGCAATCTTACAACACTAGCCATTAGCCCTTAAATCACCTTAAAGGCTTCTAACCTCCAAATTATTGAAATGGTTTTATAGAGGTGTGGAGGTGATTCTAAAAGCTCCAATCCATCTTATTAGGGGTTTTAGGAGTCCACCTAGTTCCATTTTCAAGTCGCTTTCACCAAACTTCATAATTAGGCCTAAAAGGCTACTAGCCCTATTAGGTCTCCTTCTCCGAGAAATCACAAATTTTCCCTAAATCCTTCCAAAGAAACCCCCAATCTTTTCTTTGGATTCCTAGTTCATATGCCCACCCCTCAAGGATTTTTGGGATCTTGGGGTCACAACTGGCCGTATAATGCCCTAACTAAAAATGAGCAAAATTAAGGCTTTTTAAACCTTTCCTGGCTCCTCTGCAACTTGCTAAGTTTTACCTTCAAAAATGGATTGATAGAGTCCCTCCCTCTTCACCAAATCTTGGTAAGACTCATATATTCCTTCTCCAAAAGGAAATTTTCCTCTAATTAATCACCTCTACGAATTAACTACTCTACACTATGGTCTTTCCTAGCCGGGATCACCTCTAGCTCACCTAGGGAAAGACTCCAAAAATAGCTCCTTTTCTTTCAAGGGCCCCAACTCCTGCCATATGTACACACATGAAGTCTAGTTACTATTCCCAAAGTTCCATACAATTTGTACGGTGGGAAAATGAGCTTGCACTCCATTCTTTATAAATTGTCTGGTTCAGACCAGTGATAGTGTAGAACACAAAATATTTACAAGAAGTACTTAAAACTAAACAAAATGAATATCTAATGCCAAAAAAAATTCAAAGAAAATATACACTAACATATACACAAGTTACAATGCCAAAACTAATCCATTAAGACCCTACTGTAATCAAGAACTTCAAAACTGCACACAAATTCACATAGTTGTCATTGCTTCTCAAAAACTATGTCTGTACACTGAACATCCAACCTTGCTACTGGGTCAAGGCTCCCCTTAAATAGGGTGGCGAAGTGGTTATCAAACACTTAGGTCATATTTTGGATGATTTTCCCAATTCTTGCAAATGTTGTTGGAGCAACATTGCAAAGTTGCAAAATGCAACTTTTACAACTTTTTCCCATTTCTTGTAAACTATACAAACATGTTTCAAAACTTCACTAAACTTCACCAAAGACATAAATAAGGTTTGAAACATAATTAAAACCTACCTTATACCCTTATGACCTCATGATGAAATCATCACCATACATGTACCAATTAGAAGGCTTTACAACTTCTTAGCCCTAATTGCACTTTTTAAAAAGGTCCTAAGATTCAAATTGAACACATCCTATCTCACGTATGCTATGGTCAACATGACCTTAAGCTTGACTCAAGTTTATCATAGCCAAAAATTCCATAAGGCACACACACATAACTAAACTAACTATATTTCCAAAACAACCTATGGGTACTCCTGCACCATTCTCCCCCTCTACACAAACACTAAGGAATGTGGGGAGATATCATAGACAAATCAATGCCATACTTCTTTAAATGATCTTCTTCCACCCATGTAGCCTCAGATTCTGACCTGTCCTTCCACTGTATGAGGTGTTCCATGTACACCTTGTGCCTTGTAGATTTCTTCACTTTGGATTCCAAGATCCTGTCTGTTTGAAGCTTGTTTTTAGGAGGTAAGACTTCAGTTCTCACATCCTCCAGTATCTCCTTACTATTCTCATTCAGTTTTGTTAGTGGTCCCTTATAATTTATCAATTCAACTACATTAAACACTGGTGAAATACTTAAACCTTCAGGAAGCTCCACCTTGTAAGCATTCTGTCTATACTTAGGTATCACCTTGCATGGTCCTACTCTTTTCATTTGCAACTTTGTTGGCATTCCTTTATGCAATATAGAGTTTTTTAAATGGACCATGAAATAATCTCCCATTGGAAATTGTATATCATTCCAAGATATGTCAACCTTAGCTTTCATTTAATGAGTAGCCTTTGTGATTGTCTTCTTCACCTGCTCTTGTATCTCCTTCATTGTTTGAGTAAAATCCTCTACATGGCCACTTCTATGCTACATAGCTCCTATATCTATGATCTCACATACACCCCTTGGATGCATTCCATATACTATCTCAAAAGGACTTCTCCCTGTTGTCCTATTCACACTATCATTGTATGCATATTTAGCCCGTGGAATGATCAAGTCTGAAGTCTAACCATACTCCTTGGTTAGGATTTTGAGAAGGTTACCTAACACTCTATTGATCACTTCAGTTTGACCATCTGTTTGTGGATGGTAAGCTGAACCAAAAGACAAATTAGCTCCCAATCTTCTCCATAGAGTCTTCCAAAAGTGACTCATGAACTTAACATCTCTGTCAAACACTATACTTAGGGGTATTCTCACAATCTCCTTGAAAAATAGATGAGAAATGTAGCTAGCATCATGAGTGGTCTTACAAGGAATGAAATGAATAATCTTGCTAAATATATCTACCACCACATAAACACTATCCAACCATGTCTTGGTCTTGGGAAGACCCACCACAAAATCCATGCTAATGCACTCCCATGGTCTACAAGGAATGTGTAAGGGTTGATACAAACTTGCATTACTAGCTCCCGCTTTGGATTTCATACAAACCACACATTGCTCCACATATCTTTTGACATCTCTTGGCAACTTGGGCCAATAGTAAAATCTCTGTACCAACTCCATTGTTTTGTTGATACCAAAATGTTCACTTAAGCTACCATTGTGCTTCTCCTGAATGAGATTTTCTCTCATTGATCCTTTGGGAACACATATTTTATTTCCCTTGAACAATAGTCCACTTTTTAATGTATACTCTGAAAATTAATTGTGAAAATGATTCTCAAAATTAGAACATACCTTATATGCTTCATAAAAGTCTTCATCTTCTCCATAGAGACCCTTGAAACTCTCTATCCCAATGCTTTGGAATTGCACTTCTTGCACTTTTAGAATCCTTCTACTTAGTGCATTTTCCACCTTATTCAATTGTCCCTTGTTATGCTTGATAGTGAATGTAAATGCTTTAAGATACTCCATCCACTTCAATTGCCTATTACTTAAATTTTCTTATGTGTTGATGTATCTAAGTGCCTGGTTATCAGTAAACACTACAAACTCCTTAGGTAGGAGATAATTTCTCCACTTTCTAAGAGACTACACTAGAGCATAAAGCTCTAAGTCATAAGAAGAGTATTTTTCTTTGCCTCATTGAGCATTTCACTAAAGAAAGCTATAGGTCTGCCTTCTTGGCTTAGTACTCCCCTACTGCAATGCCACTTGCATCACATTCCAATGTGAATAGATTATCAAAAATAGGTAAGAGAAGGATGGTTGGGTATTCAATTGTTTCTTCAACTCCTAAAAACCCTTCTCTGCTTCAAGAGTCCACTTAAACTTAGTCTTTAGAACACCCTTGATGGTATCAAGCACTGGTGCACAAATTCCACTATAATTTCTTATAAACTTTGTGTAAAACTAAGCTAACCCACGAAATATCCTTACCTCCATCCATGTGATTTGTGTAGGCCAATTTAGAATAGATTCCACCTTTCTTGGGTCCATCTTCAATGACCCTTGGGATACTACAAACCCAAAATACACAAGCTCCTGCTTGAAGAACTCACACTTCTCTAGATTGATGGACAACTTCTCTTCCTGCAACCTTTTGAGTACCATTTCCACATGCTTCAAATGTTCCTTTGTTGTCTTATTGAAGATGAGTATATCATCTAGATACACTACCACACATATCCCTGTGAAATCCTTAAGCACTTCATTCATGAGCCTCATGAATGTGCTAGGGGCATTTGAAAGGCCAAATGGCATAACTCTCCACTCATGAAACCCATCAGTGGTCTTAAAATTTGTCTTCCATTCATCCCCATCTTTGATTCTAATATGGTGGTACCCACTTTTGAGGTCCAACTTAGTGAAGTACTTTTCCCCTCCAAGACAGTCCATCAAATCCTCAATTCTAGGAATAGGAAATCTGTATCTAATTGTAATCCTATTAATAGCCCTAGAGTCAGTGCAAAGTCTCTACTTACCATCTTTCTTGGATGCTAAGACCACATGCATGACACATGGACTGATGCTCTTCTTGATTAGTCCTTGGTCTAATAGCTCCTGCACTTGTCTAGCCACTTCTAGGTTCTTCTCTAGTGTGAGCTTGTATGCTTCCTTGTTGGGCATTGAAACCCCTAGTATGAAATCAATCTGATGATTGATAGCCCTTTTAGGAGGTAATGTTGCTGGTGTCCCATCACTAACTATGTCCTTGAACTTTCCAAGTAACTTTTGGACTTCTTCTAGTATAGGTGCTTGAGTGACCTTTTCCTCTTCTTTTGGTGTCACCACTATGGCATACCCTTCTCCTCCTTTTTGGAATGTGTTTAGGAACTCCTTTCCACTACTTAGAAAGACACTAAGGGTCTTTGACTGTGTTTCTTCCTCCTCTAATAGACATTGTATTTTAAATGCCCTACCATCCTTCTTGAATGAGATGGTTTTCTCTTTTCCTTCATAGATGGCTCCTCTATAATATTACATGGCCTACCTAATAGGATATGGCATGCATCCATAGGAAACACATTACAAATAAACTTATCTTTGTATCCTTCAATGGAGAATTTTACATAACTCTGCTCATTCACTAGGACACTTGTCCCTTTATTCAACCATGTCACTTTGTATGGATTTGTATGGGGTATCTTCTCCAACTTAAGCTTCTTCACTGCCTCCTTTGAGATGATGTTATTAGTGGACCCTAAATCCACTATAAATTTACATACTTTTCCTATTAGAATAACTGAGAGGGGGCGGAGGGGGTGAATTAGTGGCCTCAAAAATTAATCCAATAATTCAATCCAAAACTTTATACCACATATATATAAACCTCTAGTTATCTTCAGTCCTACAAGATGTATACCTTTATATAATCTTATCAAATAACTACTGCTCAGAATTTACTATTAATTTTTTTTCTTAAGCTTTACCGAATAGCAGTCTTAGCCTTTACCGAAATACAATAGATAACTTGGTGTTTACCGATCAATCCTATTTTAGTAATGTGTAAAGAAAAACATTAAAGCAATGAACCATATACACATTTGACACATGGATTTTTAACATGGAAACCCTATTAAGGGAAAAACCACTTGGGACCGATAACCCAAAATTCTCACTCTTCTAAAGTGAGCTCGGTGAAGAGACAACCCTGTTAAAGGTTACAAACACACTGTTAAGTGCGACCTTGTTAGAGGATTTATCACTAACAATTTATCACTTGACCTCGCATTCACTATGATGTCAACATGAAAACCTTTTGATACTCCTTGGGATATATCTAAATATATAAAGGATGATTAGATCCTACTCTATTAAGAGATTTTCTGAATCAATGGTTAAACTGAATTAGTATATGATTTGTTTATAAATAAAAATTAATCTTGCATATGTTCAGATCTATTGTAAGCTCATAATACATTTCTGATCAATGTTTCTCTTATGTTCCTTGGATCCACTTCTTTCTACTCGGTGAATGCTATTTCTTCTTTGTTGCTTGGTGTCTGCAAAAAAAATTTGCTCTGTTCTTCAGATTGTATGATCAGGTTTGTATGAAGACTTCTATCTTCACCAAAATTCTCTTCAGCATCCTCTTCTCTATTCCTCCAATTCATAATAAATTATCTTGTCTCTTTTATAGACATGATTTCACTGTTTCTAAGTCTTTGTCTTTCTTGTTCTTGACGTGATCCACAAATCTCGCCATTCTTGCTTTAAAGCTTACTTTAGTTTTATCCCGTAGATTTCCTCTTAACAACTGGAATAAAACTAGCTTTAAATATCTAGCTTATCTTTAGCTATTAAATGGTCGATGAAAATAATGTAATCAAACAAGTAACTCCATAATTAGCTCTTTCCAACTAAGTCTTTTTTCATTTCTGAACTTCAGTTATGATTGGTGTTTAACTCCTTGTTTTCTCGGTCTTGAATTCACTTGTCCTCAAGCATCTCTGTCCAGCAGGGTTGTCTGTCTATCGGGCAACACTGTCACCTTTAGTTTTTCTTGGGTATCACTTTGGTTCTTCTTGGTAATTCTTTCTCGGGTATCTTTCTCGGTTTACACTATGACTCTTCTCTCGGGGTTCTCTATCCATCGGGGTACATTGTCTGTCGGTGTTTTTTGTCACTTGGTGTATACTAAACTTTTATGCATTACTGATAACATAACCTTTATTTCTTTGGTTCTTTGAAGTCTTTGAAAATGTGAATATGACCAATCAGAGTATATCAAGTTGACATCAATGAAAATACAATACATTAACTGATTTAATATCTTGCATTAAATTTCTGCATCTCGATGATCATCAACTTTGTCATCTTCAAACATTCAATCAGTTATAGTTCATCATTCTTTCCCTTTGGCATTGATGGTAACATACTACATAATACTAATACAATATGAAATATATCAGTTTTAGTTCATCAATCTCTACCAAACTTATTTTTCTATAACCGATACAAATGTCTGACTCTCAGTAAGCTCTTCTAGCTTAGATTTGAGTCTTGTAGAGTACTCTCTTCATTCTTCATTCTCTTCATCGGATAGATGTAGAAACTTTTGATTCTGTCTCTCCTTTTAATTTAGAATCTCTTTTCCCTTTTCTAGATAGATATGCAGTGTTTAACTTTTCTGATTCTCTCCCTTAGATGGATGTTTCTTTGAATCTTTCTTGGATGTTTTCTTTCCCTTTGACTGTTCCTCTCCTTGATGGATAATTCTATTCATATCTCTTTTTCCTTTTGAATACTTATGATAGATATTTTATATGGATATAATCTCTCCCTTAAGTCATCCTTAAGTCATCTCTCCCTTTTAAAACAATACCAAACTAGATCCCTCTTTTTTTTTTCAGAATATATTCCTTGAATTTCCTTTCCATCAGCAATGTAGCTCTGGTGTCATATTCAGATAAGTACCTTTTTGTGTACTGATAAATCTGTGTAGCCCATCTCTTTTCTTGCATCAACATGAATGATCTTCTGATTGTGTGTAGGCTAATGCAACCTCCTAGTCAATTTTAGTGACCAATAGACAAGGGTCATACCCCTAGTCTCTTCCTCAGGTACTCAAATGTATCTTTAGGATGTGGCTTTGTGAATATGTCTACTAATTGTTCCTTGGATTGAACATATTCCAATATCACCTCTTTCTCTTTCGCTTGTTCTCTTAAGTAATGATACTTTATAGCAATATGCTTTGTCTTAGAATGCATGACTGGATTCTTTGAAATGTTTATTGCACTTGTATTATCACAAAAGATAATTATTGGCTCAAGAATTTTCATATTCATACCTTCCATTAATTTCTTGATCCATGCAATATTAGAGAAATTTGCAGCAACAACCACATATTCTTCTTCTGCAGTAGATTGTGAGATGCATCCTTGCTTCTTACTTAATCCATGTGACAAGTCTATCACCCATGAAGAATTCTCGTCCTATTGTTCTCTTTCTATCATCTAAGTTTCCAACCCAATCAGTATCTATATAAACTTGAAGCTCAAATTTGCCTTCTCTTTTATACCATAATCCATAGTCTTCGGTATTCTTTAGATATCTCAAAATTCTTTTGATAGTAGTCATGTGTGATTCCTTGGGATTAGCAGATAATATTGTAACTATTCCAACTGCATGTGCTATATATGGTCTAGTATGAACAACATACATGAGTTTTCCAATCATATATCTATATAGGGTCTGATTCACCTTGGTTGACTTGTCTTCCTTTGTCAACTTGCATCTGGTTTCCATAGGTGTTCCAACTGGTTTGGAATCTTCCATCTTGAATATCTTCAACACTTCCTTGATGTATTTGGATTGTGTGGTGTAGATGCATGCATCCTGTTGAATAATCTATAGACCAAGAATTAATTTGATCTCCCCAAACATTGACATCTCAAATTCTTTGCTCATTTCATTAGCAAATGATTTTCATAAAATATCATTACTTCCAAATATGATATCATCACCAAATATTTTAGCAATCAAAATGTTATCATCAACATCTTCTTAAAAATACATATGACTATTTTAACTTGTTCTTACAAATCCAATACTTATGAGATAGGAGTGAAGTATTTCATACCATGCTCTCGGTGCTTGTTTCAATCCATACAAGGCTTTGTGTAGTCTACAAACCATGTTTCTTTTGTTAGGATCAAGAAACCCTTCTAGTTGTTCAATGTATACCTCTTCTTCTAGTATTCCATTTAGGAATGCAGATTTGACATCCATTTGGTATACCTTGAATCCTTTGAATGCAACATAATGAAGTAAAATTCTTACTCCTTCTAGTCTAGCAATGAGTGCAAAGGTTTCTCCATAGTCAATACCTTATTCTTGTGCATACCCCTTGCATACTAATCTTGCTTTGTTCCTTGTGACTTCTCCATTCTCATTCATCTTATTTCTGAATATCCATTTGGTACCATGACATTTTTATCATATGGTCTAGGTACTAGTCTCCATGTTTTTTTCTTCTCAATCTGCTCAATTTCTTCATTCATAGAACTGACCCATTCTTCATTTTCAAGTGCAGTATTGACAGATTTAGGCTCAAAATCACAAATTAAATATCTAGTGTTTAGTGACTTACTTCTTGTTCTCATTCCATCCTTTTTGTCTCTTTTGATTTAGTTCTGTTAATGGTGCCTTCTAACATAATTGGAAAGTGTCGGTTCACCTCTTTGTTCATTATTTTGATCATCATCTTGAACTTCATTCTGATCTCCATCGCTTAGCATATCATTGTGAGCAATTTCCTGATTTTTGGTGTTTGCAGCCTGATGCTTGGGTGCATTGTTCTATCACTCGGGAGTGATACATTGTTACTTAGGCAGAGTGTCAAGTTCTTCACTGTAGACAAACGTATTGTAGTCTTCCAGTTCCTTTTTTCTTTCCTCATCATTTTTCTCAGCAAATTCATCTACTTTGACATTTGCACTTTCAATGATTTTGTTAGAGGATTTTTTAAGAGATTTCTAAGCCCTGCTCTTGGTAGAATACTCTAGAAATATTCCTTCTTCACCTTTGGAGTCAAGATTTCCATTTTTATCATCTTTCAAAATATAACATTGACTACAAATTTTTTTTAAGTAACTTACATTGGGTGTATATCCATACCATAGCTCATATGGTGTCTTATTGGTGTCTTTCTTTAATTGAACATTGTTCAATGTGTAGACAGCAGTGCTGACAAATTCCCTCCATAATATTTGAGTGATGTCTTTCTCAATCATCAATGTTCTAGCACAATCAACAATTGATATGTTTCTTCTTTCAGAAATCCCATTTTTTTGTGGTGTTCTTGGTGCAAAAACCTGTCTTTGAATTCTATGCCCATTACAAAAGTTAGTGAATTTATCACAAATAAATTCTCCTCCTCTATCTAACCTTAGACATTTCAGTTCCTTTCCACTTTGTTTTTCCACTATAGCTTTATACCATTTAAATATCTTGAATGCTTTTGATTTTTCTTTTAAAAACATAACAATCATCATTCTAGAATAATCATCAACAAAGAGAATGAAGTATCTATCACCATAGTAGCTCTTTGTTCTCATTGGTCCACATAGGTCAGTATGGACTAATTCTAGAATAGCATTAGATGTGTAAGTTTTGCTCTTGAAACTAGACTTTGTCATTTTACCTTTTTGACCATTCTTACACATGACATGGTCGGGTTTTGACATGCTTGGTAAGCCTCGTACTTTCCATTTATTGCTTATCCTAACCATGCTGTCAAAGTTCACATGACATAACCTTTTATGCCACAACCATATGTCCTCATTTCTAGCCATTAAAAAAGTGGTGTTAATATCATCAAGATAGAATAGGTTACCTTTTGTCTATTCACCAGTTCCGATCAACCTTCCTGATTCATTAAAGATCTTTGCCTTTTTTTTCTCAAATGAAACTCGGTGACCTGTGTTATTCAGCTGTGAAACACTCAATAGGTTATAGTTAAGTCCTATTACCCAATATGATTTTTCACATTTGATCATATTTTTCAACATTATGGTTCCTTTACCTTCAACTGAACAAGGTGAGTCATTACCCATTCTTACTGATCCACCATTATAATATTCAAAGGTTTCAAAATTTTCTTTATCTCCAATCATGTGGTGAGTACAACCACTATCAATAATCTAGACATCATTCTTACTAACCTTAGATATGAGTGCAGTTTCAACATACCTTTCCTCTTTATCTGAATCATCTTTCATAGCAACAAATACCACCTCAATATCTTCATCAAATTTGGTGTCAGTATTTCCAACTTTGTTCTTAGCCAGGTAACAAGATTTATTCCCTTTGTCCTTGTAGTCTCGGTTATCTCTTCTGTCAGATTTTTGGTTGCTTGGGTAATCTCTATCATCACCTCTGTCAAACTTCTTATCATAAGGTTTGTCATTACTGCTTTCATCTTTTATTTTGTTAGGACATCTAGCAGCAAAGTGTCCAATCTCTTTACAATTAAAACATACAAGTGGTAATTTACCTTTGTATCTACCTTTGCCTCTCTGCAATCTTCTAGCCATTAGTGCTTCAATCTCATCAAGTTCTTGATCATCACTATCACTTTCATTATCATTTCTCATAGTGTGTTTATGACTTGATTTACTTATTTTTAAAGAAGATTTGAATGCAGACTCAATAGATGGTAAGACACTGTTATGAAAGTTATTCATCTCAAATGAAATAAGTCTAACAATCAAGCTATCTAGAGTAACATTGTTGTTTGCTACTGCTCTCATTTCTTGTATAGTAGACACTCTAATAGCATAAACAGGCAATAAGGCTATGAGAATTTTACTCACCACTGTTTCTTCTTCAAGTACACCTCCTACTCCTCGGACAACATTTACAACCTCTTTGATTCTGCTACTGTACTGAGTGATGTTTTATCCTTCTTTCATTCTTAGGTCATCAAACTTTCCTCTTAGGCTTTCAGCTTTAGCCCTTAGCACATTTGTATCTCCTCCATGTACTAGCTTCAATTTGTCCCACATTTGCTTTGCAGTGGTGCATGATTTGACATCTTCAAATTCAGCATCAGAGAGTGAAGAATCAAGTTCCATCATCACAAAATTGTGTTCATGCTTTTCTCTCAATTGATCAAGTGTATGAGGTCCAGTGGGAAACACATATTTAGTATCCAAGTATTGAGTAACATCATTTCCAATATCTGATAGGTGGAGACTTATCCTGCTTTTCCATGATGCAAAGTTGTCCTTGTTCAACTTAGGCACATCCCTCTTACTCATCTTGTGATCTTTAGCTTAGGTCTTCAAACCTTCATTCTAAGCACACAAAGCTCTTATACCAATTTTTAGAATAACTAAGAGGGGGGTGGAGGGGGTGAATCAGTGGCCTCAAAAATTAATCCAATAATTCTATCCAAAACGTTATACCACATATATATAAACCTCTAGTTATCATCAATCCTACAAGATGTATGCCTTTAGATAATCTTATCAAATAACTACTGCTCTAAATTTACTGTTAATCCTTTTTCTTAAGCTTTATGGAATAACATTCTTAGCCTTTACCGAAATACAGTAAATAACTTAGTGTTTACCGATCAATCTTGTTTTAGTAATGTGTAAAGAAAAACATTAAATAAATCAATCATATACACATTTGACACATGGATTTTTAATGTGGAAACCCTGTTAAGGGAAAAATCCATTTGGGATCAGTAACCCAGAGTTTTCACTCTTCTAAAGTGAGTTCGGTGAAGATCCAACCCTGTCAAAGTTTACAAACACACTGTTAAGTGCGACCTTGTTAGAGGATTTATCACTAACAGTTTATCACTTGACCTCACATTCACTATGCTGTCAACATGAAAACCTTTTGATACTTCTTGGGATGTATCTCAATATATAAAGGATTATTAGATCCTACTCTATTAAGAGATTTTCTGAATCAATGGTTAAAATGAATCAGTATATGTTCTGTTCATAAATAAAACTTAATCTTGCAGATGTTCAGATCTATTGTAAGCTCATAATACCTTTCTGATCAATGTTTCTCTTATGTTCCTTTTTTCCACTTCTTTCTGCTTAGTGAATGTTGTTTCTTCTCTGTTGCTCGGTGTCTGGAAAAAAATTTAGATCTATTCTTCAACTTGTATGATCAGGTCTGTATGAATACTTCTATCTTCACCATAATTCTATTCAACATCCTCTTCTCTATTCCCCCAATTCATAATGAATTATCTTGTCTCTTTTTTAGACATGATTCCACCATTTCTAAGTCCTTGTTCTTGACATGATCCGCAAATCTTTCCATTCTTCTTTAAAGCCTACTTTAGTTTTATCCATGTAAAGGGTGAAAATTGATTATGTGTTGTATTTTCTTAACCTTTACATTTAATTGTAATTTTGTGTGTATGTATTGTAATGTGATTAAGCATATAGGGGGAAGGAAGATAAGATGTTCCTCTTTTATCACCAAACGCACAAATGAAAGATCTAAGTTGATTAACCCAAAAGAAGGATCAATACACAAATGAATCAACCATTTGGAAATGAGAGTGAGGAAGAAGATCTTAAATTATGTTTTATGTTTAAGGAGATATGATATATAATAGTAATTGAAAAGGATGAAAGGAAGTACCAACCTTAAAGAATGACATATCAAAAGAATGCTATTTTCTGGGGTCTTTACTTTGTTTCTAGAAAATATAAAGTATGATCTAGAACTGGAATACAGAGACGAACAAAACCCAAAAATCTTTTTCCAATCTGACACTGTCTTATTAAAAAAGGTCAACCTTGACCAACAAATATCACCCCTGACCCAATAATCTTGACCCTGACCTATGCAGGTCCAACATAAAATCTATTCATGGATCTCGATAGTTCACTGAAAAGGGTATCCAGGTATGAGTTCAAATCCACAGTCCCGCACCTGTAAATGCATAAATTCACCTTGCTTGTAAAAGTCCTTATGGAGGATTCTAATCCTTGAATCCACAAGTATGTATGCACCAATAGATCTAGAATTTAGAATGTAGGATGTCTTCAATCAATTTCTTGTAAATCTCCAACACCAAATCTTGAATGGGTTCTTGAGTATGAAGAGGCTTGGAAGAAAGTGGATGGAGAGATCACCAAAAGGGCACTATGTAGCTTGAATCCTTCAATGGCCTCCCATGGATCTCTTTGATGATGATGGATAGATGCTCGCTTAAAATTTTTCTCCTTAGCTTGTTTGAACTTCACTTGATAATGCTTCTCACTTAGGCTTGGATAAAGGACTTAGAAGAGCTTCTTGCTTGATTGCTTGTGGTTAGAGAGTCTTTTTGTGCTTAGAAAAACTTAGAGGAAATGAGAGAGAAAAACTTCCTTTTATATGAAATTAGGGCACAATCCTCTAAGGAGGCCAACATAGGAGAATTAAATTACTATTAAAGCCTTTAACCCTAGGAGAGGACCTATATTAAATATAATTTAGGAATCATCGCTTTGGAACCCGAAACAACCGACCTGGAAGCGAGATTTAACTTTTTCAAAGACCGACATCCGGAAACTATGAGACCCTGAAATCTGGACCCTGGGTCAAGGTTGAGTTCAAACTTGACCTAGGTTAGGGGTGAGGTTGACCTTGAAATAGGTTAGGGTCAAGGTCAACATAGACCTAAAAGGTCAACCCTGACCCTGAGGCCAAAGATCTCAAATCTACAGTCCAGAATGCCAAAAACTGGCTAGAGAGAGGTGGAGAATGGGGCAGAATAGGGGGAAAGCCAGGTCTAAATCAAGAACCCATTCAAGGTGCTTGACATGACCCCAAACCACTTACTCAGAAGGCTAAACCAATCTACAATGGAAGTGCTTCCATTTTCTAACTATACATTTAGCCCCCACTTTAGCGAGAGTATGGACTCAACACAAACTCTTGGTAAAGGATATCATAAAGAACATACAACCTTATTGGAATAAAAAGGGACAAAGAAATCCTCAAGCCCCCAAGGGATTTAAGTCTTTATCAACCCTGAGATCATGATAAGAGAGACATCACTAGTTAAGGAGAGAAAGAGAGAGAGAGTGATTAACTTGCCCAATGAGAACTTATGTCTCATTTGTGAACCACACAAGTAAACAACATAAATGGAAAGATGGAGTTGAACCGCCTAGTGAATGTGGCTACTCACTAGTCAACCCATCAGGGAGATCCATTCTTAAGGACACCTTCTGACCTTAAAGGATCAAAAATTTGAAAAAATGGAGGGATCAAGAGATCTGTGTAAATATAAACTAGAGGGCTCAAGAAATCCTAAAAAGTAAAATGTCCATGCTTTAAAGATTAGTCTTTAATCCATAAAGGGAAATTTTTTTTAAGTGTTTTGAAAATATTTTAAACATGTGGTGTGTGTGCAAAAAGTGAGTAGAGCGTATGCCCCCATGTTAAAGTTATTGCTAACACTTTAACAGGAGAAATGGTTTTAATGGAAACATAAACAACCCTACGGATTATGTTTCCACTACGAGATGCCCCCAAATGAAGACAAATCAAGGGAAATAAACATAAACATACAAAAGAACACAGAAGGGATCTACCTACCGTGGGGTCAGTATAAGATAACATGTACATATATAGATATGATATTATTGCAAATGAATTGATATCATTCCCCAAAGAAAGTAGAACTACAATCACAATGGAGGAAAGAAAACTTAAGAGTTACGAAGAAGAATATTTTCGGACCACAACCTGGAGACCAAAAAGAGTCAGTGCTACCATGTCGCAGGTCCAAGCAGACTATACAAGGGAAATATTCACAAACAATAGCACAAGTACAATATAACATAACAACAACATATAGAAGAATAAAGATACATATAGAGGAATTGTACAATAGGTTTGAGTCTTTTATCACCTTGCACCAACAAAGTAACAAGGGTCGTATAAAATAATCCAACAAACATTTAGAAAACACATTACGGGAGAAGCACAATACAACACACAAAACACAAAAAGGGCTACCATGAAGGATAGACCAATTAGGTGCATCGCCTACTCTCCCTATCTTGGTTTATATCAGTTAGGGAAGGTGGGAAACTCACAAGAGGGACTATATCCAATACAACAGGAATGATAGCCAGTTCCAAACAAGGATCCTCTTGAGAATCGCGCTGCTCGATACTAGGTGTAATTGTTAATTGAGTTGAAAGCATATGAGGTAAGTCAGTGTCAAGGTCAATAGTCTCATATTCATCACTAAGATCAATAGGATCATCTAAAGTATCCTCCTCATCAAGATTCATTGAAATTGGATCTAAGATACGAATAGGATCATCACAATCATTCATCTTAACATCATTATGAATATTGACTTCCTTTGACACATTAGGCATAGGTTGATCAAAATAAGGTAAAGAGTTTCAAAGAAGAGAAGCACGAGCCCTAGCATTAGCTCTACGCTTCTTACGATGTTCATTAGCAGATTTATTGTGTTTTGCTTTGCTCACCATATTTTGAGAACTAGGAGGAATGACAACAGATTCCTTCACAAGTTCTATAGGAGGATTTTCAATGGGTTGTAATGAAACAGTAGAAGTTTGATTATTAGAATTAGAAGTAATGGCTAAAGGAGGTATGGAAGGAGTAGGAAAAAGAACACGGTTGAGATCTATCTGGGGCATGCTTAACTCAACAATTTTGCGATGTTTGTAAGCTTGGTATGAGCAAAAGAGATGATCAGGGCGAAGAGGACATTAGTTAGGTAATGAAGGCCAAAATAAATCAAGAGTAGCACAATCTCTAGGCCTAGAAGGTTGATACAAACTATGGTTAATTGTTTTAACTTCTCCATTGTGAATGAACTTAGGACATTTATGAATAGGAGAAGAGATAGCATGCATAACAGTTATCCATGGTAACCAAATTTTATTTGAAATTGATCAAAAGTAGGAAAAACAATGAAGGTAGTATCTAAAACCTTTCCACAAAGTTCAACAGGTAAGTTTATAGAACCAAGTGCAAGATAAAGAAAACCATTAAAAGTTTGGATACATGCATCAGATGGATCATAGTAATCACATTGTAAGTTTTTCATAAAAAGATTTTCCTCAGTAATGACATTTATTAAAGATGTGGGATCAACAAGATAACCACGAGTAGGTATCTTATAAATCCTAGCATAGATATAAAGGGGACCATCAAGAGCTTTAATCATTTCAGAATCATCAAAGGTGATTGAATGTTCCCTGGGTTGCTTATCCTTAGTTTGTTTTTGAGGTTTAGGTGGAACTGGAAGTTGAAGTAGAGGTGAAGGATCTTGATTAGTAGGTTGAGACAAAACAACACACTCCACATGATTAACAATGTGATTAAGATCATCCATCTTTGAATCATAAACAATATCCACAGAAGATGGTTGAGCTATGGTATTAGTATCATGTGTAGGTAAAGGATTCGTATAGATTTGAAGGCTTTGATTAGGAGGAGAAACAGATTTATTCCCACTACCATCAAAATTATCAATAGACAAAGCCTTAGAATCAATTAAATCTTGAATTTTATATTTTAGAGAATAACATTTTTAAGTATCATGGCCATTCTGGCGATGGTATTGACAAAAAGCTTTAGAACCAAAGGATTTGGATGCTATCTTGGTTGGGAGAAGAGGTCGAATAGGAGGCAAGGTAATCATATTAGCACTTAACAACCTACTCATTATAGAATGTAAAGTTTCAGAGAGAGGAGTAAACGTACGATTCATACAGAAAGCAGTGGATGCAGAAATGACATTATTGGATGTAACATCAACTTGATCAGCAATCGCATTCATCTATTTATTAATCTTAACATAGTTGTTAGGTTTCTGAAACTTATTAGGATTAGGAGCAGTGTCACTCTTATTAACTGGAACATTAGCCATTGGAATGTTGCTCTCAAATTGACTCACTTGTAACTGATAATGGTGAAGTGCTACACAAAGTTGTTGAAAAGAGGTAAATTCAGTAAGTAGAATCTTATCTCTAATATCCTTTTGTAAATTTGAAATAAACATGTGTTGAATATCAATATCAGGAACAAGATAAGAAATTTGAGTATACAAATGCTTAAATCTACCAATGAAATCAGTCAATTTTTCTTTAATGTTTTGTTTACAATGCATTAAATCAGTTAAGGACACTTATGGACCAATGTTATTTTGAAATTGTTGTATAAAGGCATTATCAAGTTTAGGAAAAGAATCAATTGAATAAGGAGGTAAAGAACAATACCATTGCAAGGCCTTATCACAAAAAGTTCTAGCAAACAATTTAGCCAAAATCCTATGGTCATGAGCATAATCACTACAAAGGATTTGAAATGTTTTAACATGAGTGACAGGATCCCCTTTACCATTGTAATTCTCAAGACGAGGCATATTGGCTTGTTGAGGGACAGTAGCACGAATGATGTCTAAGGATAAAGGACTACCCATGTCACATGTAGGAATGCTAAACTTGGATTGGGTTAAGGATGCAAGTTGATGTTGTAAAGATGACACAGTTTGAGCCAAACTAATGATTGTGGAATCATTAGAGGAAACAGGTGGCATAGAAATGTTAGGAACACTAGGAAAAGTGTAGGAAGCAGTAGGAATACAAGACACAACTGGTGGAACATTAGGAACCACAGTTGGAAGGGGATTAGAATAAGTAAAAGGTATACTATGATATGAAGGTTGTGAGGTAGGGAGAGATACCAATGGTGCACTCACATGAATAGATGCAATTGGGAGAGATGTAGTCATCAAAGGAGGAGTATAAGTAGGAATGTTAGGAGTGGAAGAAGGTCCTTGACTAGTGATATGAGGTGTATATCCTAAATCTTGAGCCTCTTGAGCTAAAGGTTTAATATTCAAATGCACAAGATGAGTAAGACCACGCAAGAAGTTAACACCTTGATCATTATCACGGAGGACTTTTGTAAGAGCCTCTATAGCTTGGATGGAATCTTGATTATGGTTTTCTTGGATAAGCCAATTTCCCATTTTATCAAGTTCAGTTGAGAGTTTTTACACTTATTTAGGAGGAACTCTTAAGGCATCATCTTCATCATGAGATGAGTGAGAATATTTATGATCCATAGAAGGATTGGAATCATGAGTTATCAAATTATCATCCGGGATCCTAAGGAAAGGAGATGAAAACTCGAGATCAAAGGAACCCATAAGTCTACGGCTTCTTCTAACTGAGATACTATAAGTAGGACTAGAAGTGGTAAAGCTCATACACCAATGCACTGCAAATGAACTAACACAAGATTTTGATTTATTAATTTTAAATGTAATTGAAAGAACATGCAAGATCTAGCATAAACATGTAAATCTAACACCAAAAAAAGAAAGAGTTGTCTATCGCGGGTTCACCAAAATGTAAAGGAAGAAAATTGATTAGGTGTTGTATTTCCTTAACCTTTACATTTAATTGTAATTTTGTGTGTATGTATTGTAATGTGATTAAGCATATAGGGGGAAGGAAGATAAGATGTTCCTCTTTTATCACCAAATGCACAAATGAAAGATCCAAGTTGATTAACCCAAAAGAAGGATCAATACACAAATGAATCAACCATTTGGAAATGAGAGTAAGGAAGAAGATCTTAAATTTTGTTTTATGATTAAGGAGATATGATATATAACAGTAATTGAAAAGGATGAAAGGAAGTACCAACCTTAAAGAATGACAGATCTAAAGAATGTTATTTTCTGGGGTCTGCACTCTGTTTCTGGAAAATCTGAAGTATGATCTGGAACCGGAACGCAGAGAAAAATAAAACCCATAAATATTTTTTCGGTCAGACACCGTCTTATGAAAAGGTCAACCTTGACCCACAAATGTCACCCCTAACCTAATAATCTTGACTCTGACCTGTGCAGGTCTGATAGAAAATCTATTCGTGGATCCTGATAGTTCACTGAAAAGGGTATCTAGATATGAGTTCAAATCCACAGTCCCGCACATGTACCTACAAGAAAAATAGATTTGTTTGTTTGGGGGGGAGGGGTTTGCCTTGGTCAAACCCCAGTTTTGGAATTAACCTCAAATATATAATTGAAATTGCAGAAGTACACAAAGTAAATGCATAAATTCACCTTGCTTGTAAAAGTCCTTGTGGAGGATTCGAATCCTTGAATCCAAAAGTATATATGCACCAATGGATATAGAATTTAGAATGTAGGATGTCTTCAATCAATTGCTTGTAGATCTCCAACACCAAATCTTGAATGGATTCTTGAGTATGAAGAGGCTTGGAAGAAGGTGGATGGAGAGATCACCAAAAGGGCACTATGTAGCTTGAATCCTTCAATGACCTCCCATGGATCTCTTTGATGATGATGGATAGATGCTTGCTTCAAATATTTCTCCTTAGCTTGCTTGAAATTCACTTGATAATTCTTCTCACTTAGGCTTGGATAAAGGACTTAGAAGAGCTTCTTGCTTGATTTCTTGTGGTTAGAGAGTCTTTTTGTGCTTAGAAAAACTTAGAGGAAATGAGAGAGAAAAACTTCATTTTATATGAAATTAGGGCACAATCCTCTAAGGAGTCTGACATAGGAGAATTAAATTCCCATTAAAGCCTTTAACCCTAGGAGTGGACCTATATTAAATATAATTTAGGAATCATTGCTTCAGAACCTGAAACAGCCGACCCGGAAGCGGGATTTAACTTTTTCAAAGACCGACATTCGAAAACTGTGAGACCCTAAAATATGGACCTTTGGTCAAGGTCGAGGTTGACCTTGATGTAGGTCAGGGGTGAGGTTGACCTTGACCTAGGTCAGGGTCGAGGTTGACATAGACCTGAAATTTTGACCCTGACCCTGAGGCCAAAGATCTCAAATCTATAGTCCAGAATGCCAACAACTGGCTAGAGAGAGGTGGAGAATGGGGAAAAATAGGGGGAAAGCCAGGTCTAAATCAAGAACCCATTCAAGGTTCTTGACATGAACCCAAACCACTTACTTGGAAGGTTAAACCATTCTACAATGGAAGTGCTTCCATTTTCTGACTATACAATCCTGTAGATTTCCTCTTGACAATTGGAATAAAACTAGCTTTAAATCTCTAGCTTATCTTTAGTTATTAATTGGTCGATGAAAACAATGTAATCAAACAGTTAAATCTATAATTAGCTCTTGCCAGCTAAGTCTTTTTTTGTTTGTGAACTTCAGTTTTGATCGGTGTTTAACTCCTTGTTTGCTCGGGCTTGACTTCAGTTTTCCTCGAGAATCTCTATCTGTCGGGGTTGTCTGTCCATCAGGAAACACTATGACCTTTAGTTTTTCTCAGGTATCACTTTGGTTCTACTCGGTAATGCTTTCTCGGGTATATTGCTTAGTTTACACTGTGACTCTTCTCTTAGTGTTCACTATCTGTCGGGGTGCATTCTCCATCGGTGTTTGTTGTCACTTGGTGTATACTAAACTTTTATACATTGCTGATAACATAACCTTTATTTATTTGGTTCTTTGAAGTCTTTGACAATGTGAATATGACCAATTATAGTATATCAAGTTGACATCAATGACAATACAATACATTAACTAATTTAATGTCTTGCATTAACTTTTTGCATCTCGGTGATCATCAACTTTGTCATCTTCAAACATTCAATCAGTTATAGTTCATCATTCCCAAGTATTTTGCATCTCACTCTTAATAAGGTTCTCCTTTATTTTGGCTCCTCCTTGTCTAGTTGTCTTATTAGGACCCTTCTAAACATCAAGTTCTCCCACATTTTTGATTCAATATGACTAATCTCACGTGACTTGACACTCATGGTGTCTTCTTGAACATATCCTATCCTCTTCTCTGTGTTAGAAGAAGTTGCTTTCCCAGGGCACCTATAAGAAGGATGACCCATCTGTCCACAGTTATAACATTTCATGCTAGCAAAGTAGGAATTACCTCTACCTGCTCCTCTTCCTCTGTTAGAACCCCCTTAAGTTCCTCTACCTCTTCCATGACCTCCTCTAGGAGTGGTCTCATTGCCATTCTCTACAAGTTTATACTCTCCTTGGCTTCTCTGATCATTCCCTATGCCTTGGTATCCTCCTCTATGTCCTCTTTGACCCCTTCCTCTTCCTCTATTCTTGGAAGTCTGATCTTGCCTTCTACTCTTTTCTTCAATTTTTATAGCCAATTGATAACATTGGTGCACGGTTTTGGGACTGAGAAGAGTCATCTCTTGGATATTCCACTTCAATCCATTAAGGTATCTAGCTCCTTAAGGATTCTATCCTTAGAGACATTTGATCTCATGCACAACTTCTAAAATTCATTAGTATAGGAATTGACATCAAGATCCTTCTGTCTCAAGCTCTGCCTCTTCTTGTGCAGTTGGATTTCATAATAATCCAACATGTATGCTTCCTTCACTTGTTAACCATTCATTTCCAAGTTGAAATTGGTTTCTTTCCTTCTTTTTCTCTCTCTAACTGAATGAACTTCCACCATGTCAAAGCAGAGCCTGATTTGGCTACTTTGATCTTCTGAGGTTCTGTAACCCCGTCACATTCAAAGTGATTTTCCATGCCCTCAATCCATTCCATAACTAGATCTGCCTCCATCTTCCCACTAAATAGTGGTATTCCTTCAAGTTTCTTTCCACTCATAGCCTTCAATGCCTTCAAGAAAGGCTCCTCTTGGAACACAGGGTCAGGTTCAGGGGTCTTGTCTTCCTCTGCAACCTCTTTACCCTTAGATTCTTTCCCTTCCAACTTATCACTGACCTCATCAGTCTTGGTTCGTGTTGGTACTCCCAAATTTGGAACAAATTTGGAGTGACCATGTATGATTTTCAAACAAGCAAAAGTGAATACCCTTGAAATTTTGTGCGAGAAGGCTCAGTTAGAGTGCTTGTAAAGGATGCCCGGATGATTTTCATGAGGTACGGATTGGGAAAAAGCTTCAATGCCTTTCATTTGATGTATGCAGTGGGTTCCAGCTCTTCAATTCCAATTCTGACATGTTTAGAGAGTAGTCATTTTGAGGGGGTCACCTAAATTTGCATTTTTGCTAAAGTATCATTTTGCTGTCCGGAGCCTACTTTGCTTCTGAATATCTTACACCCTGTTATGTGTCATGACCCGCCACTTTGGGGATGTTGAGTATGTGTATCAGAGAACCTACCTTTCGAATCCCAAGTCATTTCGATATGTTTTGACTAGATTTCAAATCCCTAAAAGTTGGTAATTTACTGTTGTCATGCACTGAGAAATTGTCCAGAAATCTAAATAGCCCATTTTGAGCTTTTGAAAATCTATACCCGGGTGAACATTTTGGATAATTGAGTTTTCCCTCATATTGTAAACATAGGAGTGCATCTATTTGAAGATTTACAGACTCCTACCAATCCATTTGTTCACTTTGCCAGAGCCTTTCCGTTTCCAGTTTAATGAAGTTTCTCTGAAATTGCAGAATTCAGAATTAAATGGCATACTTTGTGCTTTCCATATTTGCACTCGGTTCGAGGCTAGACATAATTGGATGTGGATCTGCATTGTAGAACTAGGAATGAACTCCTTTGAAGATTTGCAAACTTTGACCAATCCGGTAGATCACTTTTCTTTGTCGATTCCAGATCCAATTTCTACATATTTGTTGTGCTTTGGTTCAGAAAGTGTTTAGGGTGCTATCTTTGCAGATTGGTATCAGTTGAACTGTTTTCTTTCAGAATAAGTTAATTGAGGGGTCATGTTCTACATGTGACATTCAATTAGGCTCTAGAGGTTGAGTTTCTGAAAGGTCTTTTTGATGACCCTTTGATTTCAGTTTCAAAGGCATTTTATTCAGTTTGTAGTGCGGAAAAGAGTTACGTTTTCAGAATGGCCATTTTGCATAAGTGATATCTTTCTATCTAAAAGATATTTTCAGGGTATGATTATGGGAACATCCTCATTGCATATGAATCTACTATGTGACCTAGTGGTGAAATTTCAGAGCTTGTTTCAATATTTTTGCAAGGGTCAATCTGAAAGGGATTTATGGTGATTCAGCATTTGCACC
>MU224168.1:734693-811922 GCA_018584345.1 Thuja plicata | reverse complement strand
GTGTAATTTATGTTTGTTTGTAAATTATGTTTGTAATATGAATTTCTGATTTCTAAATTCTAACTTCTAAATTTTAAATTTTAAATTTTTGGCTTGTTCAATATAGGTGAAGGAGGGCTTCTTCAACACCCTTTCAAAAATGTATAATGCAGAGGATGGTGCAAAAATTTGGGGGCAATGGCTTGACTTTGCCAATCTTCATGGTCCAACTTTTGGTAGACCAGAGGCGAGGACTGATAGAGCTACATTAGCTCAAAAGGACCCGATTGGATGGTGGACATGGCATGGTAGAGATGCATCTAAGCTGAAATCTCTTTCCATTCATCTTCTTTCAGAGGTTGCGAGTTCCTCTTCTGTAGAGAAGAATTGGTCTACCTATAGCTTTATCCAATCAGTCAAGAGGAACAGGCTTACCTCTAGATGATTGGAGAAGCTTGTGGCTGTTCACAGTGTATTGCGACTACAGGAGTGGCATAGACTTGAGTATCGACAGACTCCAGCACTATGTTGGGATGTTAATACTGAGGATGCATTGCAGATTGATGAGGATGACACACCTCCAAGGCTGCTTGGTGTTCCATTGGATGATGACCCTCTGCCTACCCCTACCAGTGATTCAGACTCTGATTTTGATTTAGATATAGATTTAGATTCCTAGAGGACAGCCATATATTTGGCTTTGCAGATACTCAGATACATTATTGTGTTTGAATCAGTTTGATTATTATGGAGTTGGATACTTTGTCATTTTGATAATTTGATTTCATGCATGATACATTGATACTTGGAGCCTTTGGGCATTTTTGATTTTTGTTATATGTATGTGATTTTCGATATACTATTATGAATCATGATCATATTTTCATTTCAATCTTGAATCCTTGATAGATAAGTTTTTAATTTCCATGTATGTCTCATTGTCTATGATATTCATATATGAACATTGAATTTTCTCTCTCTATATATAAAAATCCCCTATGTTTTTAGTCGTCGTCCCCTAAGGTCCCGTCCCCTAAATTTTGACTTCGACCCATACCCGTACCGGAAACACGTCCCCATCCCCTAAAACGTCCCCGTACCAGAAACTCCGTGGAACATAGCTTGTTTCTCAATAGGAGCCATAATAATTCATTTAGTATTGATAGCTATTTACACAACAACAAATATGGGCTCATGGTCTCAACGTTAATTTTAATAGAGGAGATACAACCATAGAATAGAAATAGTGTCACTAAAATATTCTTCACCCACCTAGCTAAACTTCAACGAACAAGACATGTAAAGGATTACATTCACCAATTTCAAAATCTACCTATGAGAGGGGGTACAATTACTGTTACCTATTTTCACCTACCCTACTCAATCGGATAGAGCCTTGCGTTCTAAATGTTGAGGTACATTTGAAATTTTATGTTTTGCATATAATTGTTACTTTGAGTTTGATTCAAATTATATGTTGCATTTGATGATGAAAAGTAAAGTACATAGCATGAATACCAAAATAATATCATATATCTTTTCTGAAAATGTAACATATTTATTGATTAAAATAATGATTGCTTCACACATGCCGTGAAACTAGCAAGGAAAAATTACATTTTTCTAATCTAGGAAGTATTCAAAAGTACATAAACATGGGAATGAAAGGAATCCAACCATTGCCTGAATGACTGGAAGCTTGAAGCATGTATTTGCAGCAACTCTTTATCTGCTAACTCCTGCTTTGCTCTTCCATGCTTGCTTCCCTAACCTGCACAATTGTGAAAGAAATGATGTTAGAAATTTGAAAGTTATAAGCAATGAATGAAAACTATTTCATCCACCTACCTATGCAATATCAAATACTCTCTAAACTAGAAAGATCCAATGTTTGCCTAACTAGCTGTGTTATGTGCAGATACAGGTGCTTCATCCTGGCAAGTGGGGTAAAATGAGGCTCCACAAGGGTCGAGCCCAGCTTGTTGGGGTGAAATAAAAGAGTTATTTAAAATCTGATATAGAACAAGAGCATTCAAGAAAGCGTTGCTACAACTACAAGAATAGAACAACAATCAAAGCAAATATCAAGTGTAGTAGTAGCAGTCCATATAAAGTATCATTCATTAAAGCATGTTATGAGAAAAACAACATCAAACATGTATAGTGTGGCTGTATAAGCTTCAAGACTGTCAATGTATAAAAATAGTGAGTAATATGACTGTTAACTGCTTGCAATTATTATCACCAAAATAGGGGAAGCATCTCATAGGATATTTTTTTGATCACATTTAAACAATATCAGTGATGCTGCTAGGACTTCAAAAGTGCATAACATGGATGTATTATGTGTTGTCCAAGGGAAAAAAAAACCCACAAGAAGGAATTCTTATGTCAGATAAATATATCGAAAGTCAGAAAGTGTAGTCAATACTGCGCAAACAAATGCTGCAATAAATACGTCCACATGTGTTTTTCTATCATAGGTTACAGTACAAAGCAGAGTTACTTAAGACAATCAACACCTTTTCCTACAGTCAAGGGAAGAAAATGATTAGATATTCATAACAAGGAGTAGACCTGGAAAGAAAACAAGAATATCACGGTGGTAATGAGATAATAGTCATATGCACATTCAGACTCATGACTTGGGACAAACCAAAAGACTCGCAAGAATCAAGGAAGAACATAATAGTAGCGGGGATTTGAAATGAAGACTTCATGACTTTTAGAAAAAGAAAAATAAAATCACAGCCTTCATCATGGAGAACACAAATTTTAATACATCAGGCATCATAGTTGCAGTCGAATCAGATAAAATGAAGCTTAAAGTGCAGATTCTGTAATAAGGTCACATTTTGTAACATCACGGGATGCATATCAATTAGAAAGCGCCATGAATCTAAAGGTGAAAGTCATAGCCAAGGAATGGAACACAACCCCTTTTCTTTTGAAGGATTAGCAAATCCCTCAGACATAACATGAAGCTTGGAAATGTAGAGAAGTGAGCATACAAATCCACAGGAAAATCTCCTACTTTGCAATCCCATTAATGGCGGCTGTAGGCAGAGGAAGTAGCACTGAAACTAAAAATATTGGGGAGATGCGTATATTAGAACAAGAATTATTAAGAAGGGAAGATAAAAATCTAAACAAGGAAGAGGAAGATGTCAGTGAGGAAGGAGAGAAAAATGAATATGTTTATGAGCTTGACACGGATAACAAAATATATGATAGTGAAAATGATGGGTTCTGGATTCAGAGTCAATATGAAAATTGACAACTTCCCAAGCTAGTTCTGACTGTAGATGAAAATGATCTTGACATGGATGTTGCACCTGCAGAGAGGAAGAATATGCATGAATGCAAAAAGGAATCAAAGGCGCAAGAAAAAATGTTTGAGGTTCCCCTATTACGACGAGTATAGAAAATGGATGAATTTGATGCGATTCACAAACAACGTTCAACAGAAGAAAGGGAGGCACTTAAATGTGACATAAGATCCTGCCTAGAATTGGGGCTTCCTATAGAAGAACCTGGTAGATATGTTGATGATGATTTATGGAATGATGTTTACACAACCTGGAATCCTAAACTCCGCACTGATTATTTGGGAGATATTAGTAATGTTGATCTTCACAATAGAAGGAGGAGAACTTATGCTCATTACAGTGGCCCTGTTAAAAATAATGCTGACAACTTGGCCAAGTCTCCCTCAAGTAATGTGAAAAATGTAGTTAAGAATGGTGCATAAAGACAATTTGGATGCTAAATGAACAAAACACTAGAAATGGTAAGATTGATAATTTTTTCTCAAGGAAAAAATATTACTACCATGAGAAGTGCACCTCCTGTTGATGGAATAGATTCCTTCAGTAAAAATGATGTCCAAGGATAACTCAAATGGAAGCACGGATGATCAGAGATGTAGCTTTCCCATGGCGGCGGCTCGCAGCTTGAACCCTCATCTCCAAATATTCAAAGATCAAAATGATGGGAAGTGTTTTAGGTTTGGGTCTCTTTTCAACCCTTAAGGCATTTTGTAATATATTTTGAAGTCCGCGGCCATGCCATTGCAATTGCATTTTTAAATTTTGAATTGTTATATTACTTAACTATATAATCATATATTTCCTTAATATATGATTATATTGTTAAGTAATATAATATATTTGTACTTGTTATTGGTTTCTATAGAAATTATTGTAATTTAATAATCATTAATTGATTTATTTTATACATAAATTAATAATTATTAAATAATTTTGGGGAAACTATTATAATTTAATAATCATTAATTGATGTATTTTATAAATCAATTAATGGTTATTAAAATCTTTAAGATAAATCAATTATAATGTAAAAATGGAGAGATAAGGGTGCCTTTAATAGCTGAAGGACTTCTTCTTGGAGGTTGTAACCATTTGGAGACATAAGGAGAGCATCTAGGAGTGTTGGAGTGGATTTAGGAGGTGTTGGAGGGTTGCTAGGAAGTTTTTCGAAGTGATACGTATTCATAGGTTTTGAAGGTGCTTAATGAGATAGTTAATCTTTCTTAGGCTTGTTTAAAGGGCCTTTAAGGTTCCTTTATAGTTTGGAGGACTATTTCCACCTAGGTTCCCTTCTTTCATGGCTTCTAGACCCCTTTTTTGGGGCCTTTTTTCTAGCATTCGACCCTTGGTGGTTGAGAGGTTTGTACTTAGTGTCTTGAGTAGATTTTTGGAGAGTTAGTTCTGATTATGCAGAAAGAATATTTTGTGGCATCTTTTGGTCCTTAGCATATTTTTTCATTGCGGAAATTTGTAACTCAATGTTGGAAGATCAAATACATATAACAACAATATGAGTTTATGTTATCTGAGTTTCTTGCGGAGCCTTCTTCTCTTTCTCTATTTCTGTGTGTATTTTCAGGTGATTTGATAAGGATAACTAGTGAATTCTCATCATTCCATGCTATTTTTTCTCACCTAACACCTATTTGAAGACAAGTATTTTTGCTTGCAGGTTGCAGTTTATGTCTTAGGGTGTGAAATTGATAAGTGAGGCATCTTTCTTCCTCCTTAGTTAGGTTCATGTTTCAGACTTTATTACAAAATAATTATGCAAGCCTATACAAAAAAGATGTGTTTTTGTGTTCATTCATATAGTGTAAAACTTTTATCAGTTATTTGTAGTTGTGCTAAATCATGTCATTTTGGTGTATCACCTGGTTCAGTAATTTAAATTTCAGTCTTAGGTTTATTTCAGTAATCTCTTTCTCTTTCCCTACAAAGTTTAAGTTAGTTTTTAAGAGTTATAGGTGATTATCCAATAGGAACCAGCCTAGAACCCGAACGTTTCATTTCAAGTTATGCATTTCCCACATGCATAAATGATTCTCATGTTAGGAAAAATTGTTAAATTTGTATAGTTTAACAGGGTGCAAATTTTAAGCCTTAACAATTACAAACAAGAATTTGAATGTATTTTTTGAGTGGTACTAAGGGTTGCACACAACATGAAGTATACATGTTTAGTTATAACTCTACAAATGAGATTCTTAAAGGAAAGAGTAATAGTTTTATAGAATCAGGTAGTACTTGTAACTTCATCAACAAAAAAGTTAGCTACACATTTGAATGCCTTTATATATCCATTTCTAAAGTTTAAAGTCTTGATTTTTTATAGAGGTTCTCATAGTTGTTTTTGAAAATACCACAAAATTAAATTATTCATGAGAGATTATTATCTTGGTTTCCTAATGTATGCTATTTCCATGGGGTCAAAAAATGTTATTTTGGGAGTTCAATGACTTGTTAGCACCTTGGAAAAAATTGAGATTATGTTCTGAGAAGTATTCATGATATCTCAATTAGAAGAATGAACAATGGATCTAAGAGGGTTATGTACAAAATCTCTATAGATAGAAATATCTCATCAAATGCAAAATTATTTTTAAAAAGGAGCCAAGGAATTTGTGCATCAATTATTTTCTTTAGAAGCCTATCAATCAAATGCCCATACCCACCTATATTTGCAATAAATTTTAGACCATCGATCAATAGTTTTTGGAGATATTCCTAAGGGACTTCCCTCTAAAAGGGATCAAGATCATTCTACAAAACTAATTCTACGAAGCCAACCACCCAACATTAGGCCTTATAGGTACCCAAATATGCACAAATGTAAGATTGAAAATATTGTTCAAAAGATGCTAGAAGCATGAATTGCCAGACATAGAAAAAGTTCTCACTCCTCACTAGTGGTAATGGTGTGTAAGAAGGATGAATAATGATGCAAATTCCCAAACTATAGAGTTATCAACATGTACATCGTCAAAGATAAGTTCCATATTCTAATTATTGATGATTTATTAGATCAATCGAATGGATTTATATTTTTAACAAAGTTAGGTATTAGATTGGGTTATTACCAAATTAAAATTAGGGAGGAATACATTCCAGAGACAATATTTAGGACTTATTAGGGTCATTATGATTTTTAAGTGACGCCTTCTGGTGTTACTAATGCACCATCTACATTTCAAAGTTTAATGAGCTCCATCTTCATGAAATTTTTGAGAAAGTTTGTATTATTTTTCTTTGATAATATATTAATTTGTTACAAGACATGGGAGGATTATTTACATCATTGTTAATATCATAGTATAAATTCTTTAAGGTCACTAGCTATATGCTAATCCTTCCAAGTATTATTTTGGTCTCAGGAAGGTGGAGCAATTAGGACACATAGTTTCACATGGAGTAAACATTTATCCTTAAAAAATTAAAGGGTTTTTTTGGGTTTGACTGGGTATTGTATAAGATTTGTGTAGAAATATGGTTTTAAAGTAACACCACTCACAAATCTATTGAAGAAGGATTATTTTAAATGGTACAAGTTAGGTAATGCAACATTTGAATTTTGAAGGAGGCTATGTTCACTACTCTAGTTATTGCTACTTTGGACTTCACCAAGGACTTTATCATGGAATAAAATAATTTAGGTAATGACATTGGATAAATTCTAATGCAAGTGGATTGGACCATTTCTTTTGAGATCCATCAATCAAAGGGTAAGAATAAATTGAATCATGTTTAGGAAAAGGAGATGCTTTCTATTCTTCATGTAGTCAAGTAATGGAGATCACATCTAATGAGAAGACACTACAAAATTAGTACATGTCATGATGACCTAAAATGGTTTTTGTAATAGAGATTATCTTTTAACAAGCAATGGAATTGGGTCACTGAAATATTGACAAATGACTTTTATATTGTATAGATAAATGAAGAATAATATTATGGAAGATGGATTACCTAGAAATGATGAAATTAATGAAGCTTTATTAAGTACCATTTCAATTTTACAAGTAGATTGGGTACTAAAGCTAAAGAAGAGTGAAAGAATAATATTGTTACAAGTAATCTCATTAAAAAATTATACAATGATCCAAGTAGTTCAAATATGTTTTATTGGAAGGGAGATGCTTTGTGGTATAAAGAGAAATTATGTCTATGCAATAATTCTACTTGTTGTAGTGTCGTAAATTGTACCCCTTTAATTAATGAGTCCAATTTCACACTATCCTAGAACTCATTTTATCTTTCCACTCCTTTGAACATTATTGAGAACTCAAGAATACAAGTCCTAGTCTATTTTAAATCTCAACAAACTCCTCTTTTGGCCCTTATTTTAATGTGTCCTTTATTTTATTTTATCCTTGAGATCATCTAGGGTCTTACCCTTGTTTAAATTCAAAATCACTTAAAACCACACTCTAATTATCGTCAATCCATATATTAAATAAAAAGATGATATTAATGCTCTATTATCTCAGTTCCCTTAAAATTTGGACCAATTTAGTCAAAGAATATTTTGGTAACCATGGGCTATGTCAATAATTGACAACATCAAATGCTTTTTGGTCAATTTTTTTGGAGAAAAACATGTTGTCCTTGGCATTTCTAGATTTGGACTTGAAGTTGGGAAATGTCCATTGTGAGTTGACCTTTTTATCATTGAAAACCAAACACTTATAAATAAGCATGCTAGCTTTCCTCCTTTGGCATAATAATTATGAAGGAGATCATGTGCATGCTAGATGAAGTGGAAGATATACAATAAGAAGTCTATAAATATGAGAATTGGATTGGAAATATCAAGAATTAATCAAGCACTATTCGTCATAGAGGCTTTAAGGAATTTTCGAGGATGATGGGGAATCACCGACTAGTGATTTATTTGTATCTCTCCCTAAGGGGTTGGGTATGATACCATGTAATTTTTATGTTTCTATTAGTAAGATTTAGATTTGAGTTTCATTATAGATTATATATGATTTATATTTTCTTGAGATAATGTATGCATCATCCTTTCTCATCTCATTTAGGGTTCAATATAATACACTTAAGAAAGAATTTTATTCATGTTTATGCACTTAGGATCATCACAATATTAGACACAATTAAGATTCAGAGAACCCACTAATATTGTTTTAAAATGTATCCATCATTATTTGTGGAGGTGGAGATCACAAAGATGGGGCCTTGACTAAGACAAGCCCATATATAGCCCAACACCAAAGTTTCTCTCTCTTTTGTAGGTTTAAAAATAAGTCACTAGTAAATTTTAAATATACTATAACGCTCATGATCTAGATATAAACTTCCCAAAAAATTTCATGAAAAACACTTGGACACTATCAATAGGTGCCAGTTTCCTAGGACGAGGGTGTCTAACACCATATTCAACCCATTTTTTCTTGAAATATTCTTGTAATAGAGTAAATAAGCTCCTATTACTAGATCTAATCTTTGTGCTCAGTTTGGTATCTGATACGACTAGGGTGACTAGATATAATTTTTGGCCATTTTGGGGATAACTTTTATTCACAGATGTAACTCTCTATTTCTATTTTAGGTCTATACTTTTTATTGGTTTACAATGATTTTTTTTTATTAGATTAGTAAAATGTTTTTGTTTACATGCTTTAGGGCCTATTTAGTTTGTATTTGATCAATCATGCAATATTTTACAACAAATGAATAGTACCCAAAGGTTAGAAAGGATATTGATTGACTCTCTTTGAGTAAGAGTAATCCAAGCATACCATCAAATTTCATAGTTCATGTTCCAATGTTTAGTGAAAGATGGTTTGGTCTTGGTTAGATCATTGGTTTAGACTAATTCTTCCTCCATCTAAATACTCTTAAAACAAATATCCTCATAAAACTTTATGAGCCTCCAATAGGTGGTCATATAGTATTTTTGAAGATATATCATCGAGGGTCAAGCAAAATTTTTTTTGGGAAGGTATATAAGGGGATGTTAAAAACTTTATGGCGCAAATTTTTGGTTTGTCAAAGAAATAAAGGAGAGACAATTAAGCCACCGGTTATTTAATCCTTTAGTTATTCCTAGCCAACATTGGGAAGAGATGTCTATATATTTCATCATAGGTCTCTAATATATAAAGGTAAGAATGCCATCATGGCAGTGGTTGATCACCTCAATAAATATGCTCATTTCAATGTGTTAGTGACAAAATAATTTTGGATAATATACAAAGGCTACATGTATGCCTAAGTTTATTGTTATTGATCATGACCATATCTTTAATAGTAAATTTAATTGTATAAAATCAATTGAATTATAGTTCTTCGTACCATCCATAATTTGATGGGAAAAAATCTTGTTAATAAATGTTTGGAAGGGTATCTAATATTTTTTTAGATAGGCAATATCAAAGGATAGATTGGATACCACTAGAAAAAGGGTGGTATAACACTTCCTTCTATAGCTAATAAAAAATGTCTCCTTTTATGAAACTATATGAATATCAACCTCCTTCCAAAATAATCAATGAGGGTTCCATCAAGAGTTTAGGTTGTGGAGGATCACATGATTCATCAACAAAAAGTACTTTCAAGATTCAAGAAGAATTTGGCCATGACACAAAATTAATAGCATCAAGTGGACCGACATCATAGTGAAAGAAGTTTTGTACTTGGGGGATTTGTATTTTTGAGTTTGCAACATTATAATAAAATATCATTGAAGAAACAAACAAAGAGTAATAAATTCTCACCAAAATATTATGGCCCATACTAGATCATGCAAAAGATAAGTATTGTTTTGTACAATCTTGAACTATTACCAACCACCAATATACATCAAATTTTTCATGTTTCCTCTTTGAAGAAAGTAATTTAAACAATATTACCATAATTTTATGAAAAATAAAAAAGAATCATATTAATACTAGAGTTCATTATCTAAAAACATACAAATAAGTTGAGGGCTTGTTATCCCTAATTTTCAGCTGACTCAAATTGCAGGATAACCCCCTATAAAATTGTCTAGTTTTGTAGCCCACATTATCTAAGGACCCTCTATAAGGCATTCATCAAGTTTCCTTGAGCATAGTCTGGCCCATTGAGTTATCTCCTCGATCAAATTCCCCCACTATCATTTTGTTTTTGAAAATTCATGTTTGTTGGGAGTTAGAATTGTTTTTACTCTTGCAAAGTTAGGTTTTTCCCTCTACATTACAAGTCTCCAAGATGAATATATGCATTTTGGGTTTCAAAACCCAAACTACACATTTTAGCTGACATATGCATTTATTTCCACTTTAGTGGCATCTTTAATTATCTTTATAATTCTTTTTAGCATGTTTTAATTGTATTTTGATCTTGTTTTCGAGCTCTTCCTCCTAGTGTTTGCATATGCTACCTCTTGTAATTATTTTTGTGTCTGTTTTGGTCTTTTGTAGGTGGATTCATTATATTTATAATTTGGTATGTGTTGCATTTTTTATTGCACATTTTATTTTATCATTTTTGGTTTTAGGGTTTTTTTCATCATTATTGTTGTTTGTTTAGGAGTCTAGGGTTTCAAAACCCTACCATGTCTCCCATGTATTTGTACTAGGATAGTTTGTGTCTTGCTATTTTTTGTTTCACCTAAAGTTACCCCTCTTTGGTTTACATGCCTCTTTTTTCATCTATTTACCTCTACAAACTTTCCTCATTTCACCTTATACTAATCAGGTTTCTAAAACCTGACCACAAAAATTCATTCACTTGACTGATTTACAAGTTGGTTATTCATCTTTTGCAATAAAATGTAATTGATTTTTTAAAATCTTATTACAATACCATTCACATGTCTCAAATGTGAATGGGGTTATAAAACCCGTTTCAAAACTTTTCATATTATCGCGCCAAAAATCAACATTGTGGATGATGATTGAGGTTTAAAACCCAATCAAAACTCCCAAATCATGTGAAATGATGTTGATTAGGTTTTAAAACCTAGTCAAAATCCAAACCTTGCATTTTCCACAACAAATGTTGATCAGGTTTTAAAACCCAACTAGAATCTCAAGCACCCCTTTTACTTTAAGACATTCACATTGAGTTTTAAAAACCAATGTTTAATGTCTCCTCATTTGCAATAAGTGAAAATTAGGTTATAAGGCCTGAGTAACACTACTTCCCTACATTAACATTCAGTTGCAAACTAGGTTTTAAATCCTAATTTGCAAGTCACACACTACCATGCTTAGTGAAAATTGGGTTTTAAAACCTAATTTGTACAACTTTTCCTACCATTTGTATACACATGTAGCTCAAGTTTTAAAACCCAAAATACATCATTTCCTACACTTATTCAATTTTACCCTATGTTGAATATCATTTTTTCATTTCCTTGCACACACAAACTACAAATTCATAAATCAAGGAATCAAACTTGGTTTTGAGACATCCATTCAAAGGCCAGCTCGATGAAATGTTTCCATTGTTATGAAAACAATGAAAATTCTTCCATATTTGGAAACATTTTGTCACAAAATTGTATCAAGTGCTCAGATATTAAAATCACTACCTAACAGGAAGATGAAGTACAAATACCAGAAGTATTAGAATGAGACTTCCCCATCCTTTCTGTCATCAAATGTTGAAAAGATAAAGGACACAAAAATTAGGCATGTGATATGTCTAAATTCATTGAAAGAACTCAAAAGAAACCAATATCAGTTGGCATGTAACTACTCCTTCATAGTGACATCCATTTGGTTTCATCCTCTTCAATAGCTTCCCTTGAGCCTTAATTTGTGGTAGTAGTAGCTAATCTCTTTGACATAGAAACTAGAATGGTGAAATATGCATATGGAAAAGTAGCAATTAGGTTGGACAACAATTTATTTGATAGAATCTTCAAGTGTCTAGACATTATAAATTATGTTGATATCATCATGGAATTTTATCAAGCCTATTATAATAAAAATATGGAAAAGTGCATAAAGAATATTAATAATAACTGGCTCCTAGGACCTAGACCCGCAACTACTAGGTGGTCAAAGACATTTTTGTACAGTGAATTCAAGGAGGAGATTAATAAAATAATAACGCTTAGAAAAATCAAAGGATGGTATAAATCCAATGCCTTTGAAGAGTGCACATATCAATACATACTTATCATTAGGAAAGGGAGTCATAATATTTTATGGGGCAAGAAGTTTGGTTATGCTATTTATAAACAACTCTACCAAGTAACCACAAATCTCAAGTTTTACATGAACTTATACTTGGTGTATGTCATTGCATCCACGAGAAACTTCCCAAGTCTCATTGGAACTAACGATGGAAAGAAAACTTTAGTATACAAGTACTATAAACAACTTATTTTGAAACCAAGCATGCATCACTATAGGAAATTTCATGATGTCATCTACAAAACATTTGTGTGTCTATTTGATAAAAAAAGGGCATGTCTAATGATGCCTAGAAGAGTCTCAATGAGTTTAACTACATGTTCTTGCAGTTTCCCACCTGAACCTATCTCATGATAGGTTGTTTTTAAGGCATGCTATATATGCTTTTGAGGTATTCCATTGATAAGATCATTCTGATGGAATTGTCTAGACATATCATGATGGTACATGGTTAATATGTAGAAGATCATAAGCTTGGTTTCAAGTTTCCTTTTATAATTGTAAAATATTTAGTAACAATATCTCCTAAGGCTAAGGCCATGGAGACTAAGATGCAAGAGATCAAATGGAAGAACTTCAAGAAAATAAGAGATTTTGATTATAGGGGAATGAAAGAGAAAATTAACAGGAACTACATCCATTACATAGGATTCAAGACATATAGATTGATCTATGCACATATGAGGATGTAAGAAAGATGAATTACAACCGACTTACATTGGAAACCTAGAGAATGTTATTGAAGATATATAGGATGATGGGGATATTGTAGATTCATTCAATGAAGAGAAGAGGATTTCATATACAACTCTTCCCCTATTCAATAGTCCCAAGAGGAATGTATCTCCATAAGAGAAAGGCTCCAACCTATCCTTGCAGACACCAACACTTTGCTTTAAAGTAAGGGTGTAAGGATAAAAGCGTTCAAGATAGGATCAGGGGATGACATAGCAGGACTAGCTAGGAAAAAATTTGAGCTAAGAGTAAAGAACAAGGAGGATGCACCATCTTCCAATAAGGAAACCAAGTTCAAATTCACAATTGTAAAGGATAAAGGTAAAGCTCAAGGGGATACATTTGTCAAAGGAAAAGAACAAATTGAGGTTTAGGATGAAGAACAAAGTGTACACATTAATATGACCTCAAATATACTAATCAAATTTATTCTATTAATTAAGGTATTATGGCTTATTTGATTAATTAATTATTATTTTCTATCATTATATTCTTAAATAATTTCTCCTCTATTTTAATTCATTAAATCATTTAATCATCAAAATCATTTGTGAGATTAATTTAAAGCTATTAATCAACGTATTTGATGAATCCTTAATATACATAAGCCTATCCTATCTCTAACCTCTACCACATCATAAACATGTCTTATTTATAACTCCTTCACCCCACCCATTTCCACCACTTACTAAATATGGGATAAATGATCTATAAATACTTCCAACTAACTCCTATAATCCCATATTTCTCCTAACATGTGCTCTCCTATATGAGGACATTTATAAAATACATTGCCCCTCTCTTTATGAGTCTCTTGCAACTATGATTTGTCTATCTCTAGCAACATAAATTTCTTATTTATGCTTTTTCAATAATTGTTAGATCATTTTGTGGTTGTTTTATTTGTTAGATTCATCATTTTGATTCTCCATTCATCATAGCCGCTTGTGAAAATTAGGATCCTCAGAGAAAAAAATTGAACACAAGATCTTGAGGAATAGGAAAGCAACGGAGTATGAATTTCATTAATGAAATTGTTTTGTTTAGATTACTATGATTTTACATTTGTATTTAACAAGAATAGCTCTATTGTTGGATGTTGGAAGAAGTTTTGAAACTTTGATTCATGCTTCCATTTCCTCCATCTACATTTGGCACACCCAGTGGGACACTTGTCCCTATTAGAATTATATCTTTAGAGGTTTGTCTAACCTTGTATTGTTGTTTGTTTAGATCTTTCAAGGCTAACCCTTTTACAAGTAGAGTTGAAGATAAAACCCTACGATTTTTAAACATATGATAAAATATTGTAAACGACTAGGAATTTTTCTGTGAAAGTTTTAATGCTCGTAAGTGATTTGTTAAAGATATCTTAGACCGAAAATCATATTTTTCCATGAGTTATAATCTTTTAATGTTTTCTAATGAAAATTCAATTTTGGTTGCAAATCGGTGAATATGTCTGACAAACTTATATTTTTGGAAAGTTATTGAAATTCTACATTGGATCTATTATTGGTGCTTTTAATTTTGATAAATAATAATGGCTCAAAAATTACATCTTTAAAAACTGGTTTATTTTGATAAATTAGGTCCCTAGGGCACAAATTAAGGATTTTTTTTCTAAATTTTTTACATTTTTAGAAAGTTCTCTGATTTTTAGTATGGGTAACTTCTTTGCATTCCTATTTTTGGGGATAAAATTATAGCCTAAAAATCAGATCTTGTTGATTAGGTTAAAAGAAAAAAAAAATTATAATTTTGTGATGAGATTACATTTTGTTTGCACATGTTTCAGAGCACCATAAAATTATTTTTTAATCTTTGGAAAGGGGTCTTTTTGGTTTTTAATGTCATGTGAAATCAGTTTGTGCAATTTACTTTCTTTGGGATTGTCATATTTTTCATGATTTCACGCACGTTATTTGATCTTTTGAAGCTACCTTGGAGCTTATGATAGCGGATCAAAGAAGCATAAAAAATATTTTTGGAAAGCGTGAAATCAAGGTAAAATTGTCTCAAACCCTCTTATTTATATTGTAAAAAGTGATCATTGTTTTTTTCTTTCACCATTAAATAGTTTCTTTCTTTTGGTCATTTTGTTTGGTGTGTCTTCCTCACATTGAAAAAAGTGCTTAAAATTAATCTTTCACATTTTGATTTGGGTCTAAAAATGAACTATATAGGCTTAAATCTGCACACTCAAACACATGAGATTAGTAGCACCGATTTGAAATGAAAGAAATCAAACAACTACTAAGAATGAGCCTATTAACAATAAAATAACAAACATTAAAAAGGAAAACAAATGAATGCATACCCCAATGTTTGAAGCTTTTATTGCTTCTCTCCACTCTTGAAATGTCATGTTGATGGTGCTAAGGATTGGAATTGACAACATTTATGACTTGAGAGTGTTGAGAAAATGAGATCAAAATGGTAATGATTCATATGAAAATTCTGCAGAATAATTGTGCACAAAGTTGGATCTCTCAAATGATTATGAAGACTTGTTTTATAGGCTTGGAAGATTGTTTCGACGATCGAGATTAGTCCTAGAAAGTTGAAATGGAGAGTTGAGATAACTAGGAACTAAAGAAGAATTTAGTAAAGTTCCATTCTTAACTGAAGAGAAGAGGGAATGATTTAAGGAAACTGAAGAATTTGAACTGAAGCTTCCATTTTTGAACTAGAGAGGAGGGAATGATTTGGGAAATTGCAGATTTTAAACTGAAGTTTCCATTTTGGAACTAAAGAGAAGATTTTGGAAAGATTATTTTATTTTAGAAAATTAGAAATGCTCATAAATGGGATTTTGAATTCAATTTTGATTTGAAAATAGAATTTAGAGGGAAATTAAATTAATTTAATTAGGAAGAATAATTAATAAGTGCATATAATTAAATTTAAACTTTAGGAAATTGAACTTAATTAACTAATAAAGAGTAATTAATTAAATAAAATTAATTATTTAATTAATTTTAGAGAAAGGATTGAATGATTAGAATATCAGATTTAGAAGAAATAAATGATTAACTAATGATTAAAAAACCATTAATTAATAAAGTAACATTAGTAATTAAATGCAAGGTTGCAAGTCTGTCCATTTTAGGGTGTCTACATTTTCCCTTCTTTTATACAATGTGATTTATCACGTTTTGTCAAAGAATTCTTGCTTTTGGTTCTGCCTCGACGTGCCTTGAAGATAACAGGTGGATTTGATGCTCCCTTGAGAGATTGTTTGTGCAAGAAATGCATGAATGATCTCTTGAAAGAAGATGAAAATTGTTAGATGAAATGATGAAAGAGAAGAATAATTAGTAAAAGCTGAAGACTTAGTAAATGATGATAACTATTTGATCAACATTTGATATAGAGATTGCTAACAAGAATCATGTTTGGTTTCAAGAAGGACCCATCCTGTATAAGACAAGTGATCATTGATGTTCAATTTTTTTTTGACAAATTGATGGATTGACTGATTTGACTGACTGATTGAATGATTTGAGGTTTCACTTTGGCGCCTATTTTCCAGGTTTTCACCAAGTACCTTCTCAATAGTGTCGTTTCACCAGGTTTTCAATGAGAGGGTGATTTTGTTTCTCTTTAATTTTTTTTATTTTTCAATTTTTTTGTTGTTGCCAAGGCACCTGTTTGCTAGGTTTTCACCAAGGTAACTTTTAAATTTTATTTTTATTTTTTCAAGATCATATATAATATATACTCTTGACCTTGGGATATCAAGCATACAACTTTTTGAGGTGCATGTTTTTGATATAACTAGGGAGCTGATCTCCTTGAGTAGCCAGTTGATATACCCCATTGTCACATGATTTGATAATGATGTATGGTCCTAACCAATTGAACTAAAAATTTCCTAGTTTAACTCTTTCTGCTTGATTCTTCTGATTCTCCATGAGGATGAGATTTCCTACCTCAAATATTTGTGGCCTGACTCTCTTGTGATAATTTCTTTAAAGGAGATTCTGATAGCCTTGGAAGTGATTCATTGTATTCAGGCATTTCTCATCTAGCAACCCCAACTCACTGAGTCTAGAAACCCTATAGTATTCATCTGATATGAAATATTTCAATGATATTGTAAGGGATGGGAGTTTAATTTCAAGGAATAGAACTACCTCTGATCCATATACTAGGGAAAAGTGAGTTTCTATTATAGGTGTTCTTACACTTTTTGTGTATTCTCATAATGAAGGACTAAGCTGCAAATGCCAGTCTTGACCAGACTCATTGAAAACATTATTCATGATCTTCAAGATAGTTTTGTTGTTTGCCTCAGCTTGGCCATTTCCTTGGGGGCAATAAAATGAAAATAAATTTTTTTATTTAAAACTTCTCATAGAGGTCCTCAACATCCTTGTTTTGAAAAGGCAAACCATAATCAGTAAGTATGGTTTGAGGGATCTCATACCAACAGATGATGTAATTCCAAATGAACAGGGAGATCTTTTTACTAATAATATGTCAAAGGAATAGCCTCCACCCATTTAGTAAAGTAGTCTATTGCTATGATTATGTATTTATGACTGTTAGAGGAAAGGGGTGTATTTCCCACTAGTTCAAATCCCTACTTGTAAAAAGGCCATGGTGAAGTAATGGGTTGGAGCTCTTGAGCTTGTGCATGAATAAGATCCCCATGCGTCTGGCATTTCTAACATCTTTTTACATACTTATGAGCACCTGCTTCTAGGGTTGGCCAATAGTATCCTGTCTTGAGGATTTTCTTTGCTATAATATCACCACCTGCATGGCCCCCACAAAATCCTTCATGTACATCATAGAAGGCTCTCTGGGATTCTGTGGAAGTAAGACATCTTAAAAGCATTCCATCTAGACTTTTCTGATACAAAGTATTAGCAATCAAGGTATACCTAGAGGCTTGTTGAATAAGAGAATTATTTTGGTTTATAGATAGGTTAGGTGGGAGGGTATTGTCTTGAAGGTAAGTATACACATCCTTGTACTAGGGAGACTCAGGACCAAAAAGGACACATACTGATTCAAAAAGTGCCTAGTTTATCCATCAGTTGTTTGTATGGGAAAAATTTTCCATCCTTCATCATGTAATCATTGTTGATCTGATTGATAAACAGTTGCGAATCACCATAAAATCTTAGGTTCTTTATCTTCCATTGTATAGACATCTTTAATCCGATGATCAGATAATCATACTTGCTATGTTATTGGTAGATTGAAAATTGAATCAGAAATATTTAGGAATTACATCCCTATTGTCAATCAGGATTGCGCCTATAGCTGGATGCAGAATCTAGCCATCCTATTGGAACATTAAAACATTCTCCATGGTGGATGAAAGAATGAATCTCCGTATTCTAGGCCAGTTCCTGTTGAATTCGGGATATCGCCTAATACTCAGTGTGTATGTGGGAAAGGGGTAGAAAGATAACATGAATACCTAGAAAACTCTAAAGGAGGTGATACACCAATAAATGCTACGTAACTTGATTTAATCCAGCATAGATCTTTAAAGATAATGATGGCTCTCAGTACCCAGACAAACATGCAACCACAAAAGTATTTCTATGTAAGGATCTACAATATTTTTTTCTTTGATAGGGAAGTGATACTTCACCAATTTTCCACAAAAAAAATAGGACACAAACAAAAGACCTGTAATGGCAAGTATCAAGATTTGAAAATGTAACGAGGAATGCAACTTAGATGAAGGGCTAACACAACATCAAAGCAGATAAACTCACAGCATTACACATAGAAATCAAATGGGAAGGAACAACTATCTCTATATATCAATACTGTCAAAAAACTGCTACAAAATGCCCTTACAATATATTCACAAGTCTGCAATGTGTTAGAACGTGTGAAGAAAAGAAGGTCCTTCAAAATGAGGTCAAAATACAATAATATAGGTATCAGATCCCAAAGGGTCAGATGCAGGAAGAAACTCCATCAAATTAGGGTCATAACTATCAGAAACTGAAGTCTAAGTGCGCCAACAACTCCACCAAACCATGCATAACCAAAGTGTAACTCAAAATCTCCCCAAAAATGCTCCAAATCTCCATAAATCATGCAGAATCTGTGGGGGTCAGATAAGAAGATGAATCCCACCAAATCAGGGCCATAACTTTTGTCAACTGTCATCAAACTGCTATAAAACACTCTCCAACTGATGACAACTGGTAGGTAGCTCCAAAACAACTCCAAACAAGCCTCAAAATGTTGTAAACAATCCGTAAACAGTAATAGAACTGAGCAAGAACATAACTACTCTCCTAGAAATGGGCATGCAATGAGATAGTCAACTATTGGTCAACTAAAGCAAGGTACACTCAACTACGGTAAAACCCTAAAGCACCCCTTAATGAACCCTGACAATAAATAATAGTTGCCTTATAACATTGGCAAACTATTGTTATTGTTTACAATAAAGATGTGCAAGATCCTCCCCAAGGCCTTGAATACTTATTTATTAATTATTATTTAATTATATCTCAATATATTTAATTTTATTAAAAGCCTTAAAAACCGAATATATTGAAATATGATTAATTTAATAATTAATAAGTATTTAAGTCACCACCTATTTATTCCTTTATTAATCATAATTTAATAATATTTTAATATATATAACTTTAGAATGAAAAGATGATATGTTCAAAGTTAGATATATTAAAATTTTATTAAATAACATTTTAATAAAAGAGTAATAAAACTTAATTTAGTTACCTATTATTCCAAAAATATAAGTTTGGCATATTTAATTCTTAAAACTAACAGCTCTTACTATTTATTTTAATCTTAAACATACCAAAAATATAACTCTTGAAATAATAAATAAAATAAAATTTTAAAAGAAAACAAATTCTATTTAAACATAATATAAATTAAAATTATATAAAAATATATAACTTAATGAATCATAATAACATTCATTGGATTGTATATTTTTATAAATTTTAATATTTATATTATGTTTAAATAGAATAAAACCTTATCAAAATCATAAACTAAATATTAAGACTTTAACAAAGTCAAAGTTATGAATTAATAAATATTATTTCTAAAAGAAATGATATTTATTAAATCATCACTTTATATTTTGTTAAAACTTGAGTATTGAATTTATGAGTTTGAAACTATTTTAACGCTAAGGCATGTCGAGCTACTCAAGGGTACAAACCCAAGTCATAACCATGGGTTACAAAGGGGAAAAGAACCCTAAAGAAAACCTACGACACATTTACTTTGGCATTGTTTGTTTTTGCTCTGCTGCCATGAGGATGAGGGTTTGCTGTATGTGAGATCCTCTTTCTGTTTGAAGAGAGCCGCCACCAATGCTGCTAAGTGTTTCTCTTATGGCATTGGCAACACCTCTTACTTGCTGTCGTTCCTTCTGTTCTTGCTGCTGCCAGAAAATTTGATCTTCTACTGCCGCCATTCTTCTATTATGGCTATGAAGCCACATCTGCCATGTGAATGTTGTTTTAGCTGTTGCTGCTACTATTTCTTCTTGGTTCTCTCTATGCATTCTTTGGCTGCCACTCTTGCCTGAGGGTTTGGTAAGAAAATGCTACTTCTTTTCCTTCTTTGGTGTTGCCATTTTCTTTTAATGGTTGTTGCTGTGTACTTATATCTTTTTGCGTTTCCACCTATCGTCGGCTGCTACCTCCAAGGGTTTAAAGAAAATGTCTGGCTTGAAGTTGCAATTTTCATGGTTGTCATTTTGTTGGCTCGTGGTTGATAAACTGGTAAGAACTCCATTGTTGTTGCAGCTTGACACTACCTTGTGTTTTGAAAGAATTTTAGCTTTGATTTCCAAAATCTGCTGCTATTTAAAACAAGCAAAGAAAATGTTATTTTTCTTACTTTTCTGCATGCGCAACACTATTACGAAAATAAGGATAACTTCACTTCTCCTTCCATGTATAATCATTTAAAGAACTTTGCCAATTTTTCAAGAAGATGTTTAAATAATCCTTAAATGGGCCATATTCAAACTGTAAATCTATATTTTAAAAGAAAACCCCTCCTTTGAAAAAACAAAAATTGTGCCTTAGGCTTGTAACTTCATGATTTAAAAACATCACTTCCGTGTATGAGAAATACTATGATTACTCTGCTGCTTTTAAAATTATGGGTTTTCTCCCACAAGCTCTGACAAATTTTCTCTTACAAAATTTCTACATGGGTACAAATCTTTCCTTTTACATTACTTATCTGCTGCAACTTCTTGGAGAATTCAGAAATATCCTTGAATTTTGAAAGCTTTGCCTATGTTACCTGGGATATATTGAAGATTTGGTTCCATTTGCAAACTATGGCTCTGAATAATGTTACCCGATTGTTTGAAATTGTAGATTTTAGAACCATTCTGATGTTGCACTTTCCTTTTGGTTGTAACTGCTGCAACTCTTATGACACATTTTTAGACCATGTGTAGTAACTTCATTGAAATAATAAACGTTGATCTTTTGAACTTGTATCTTCAATTAGCATTCAATTTTTATGGCATTGTTTCAAAACAAAAATCTGTAAATTCTGACTCCATTTTTGTAGCAATGTTTAAATAATCTCTTTTATGATTGAACCCCACTGTTTTCTCCAACTGCTACAGTTAATATGCTCTACTCTTTCCAGCACAGGCACAAATTGTATCATTTTAACACTCTTGACAACAAGAATCACAATTAGTGGTTGCTTGCCATTTGATATTTTGCTGTAGTAAACCCATGAATTAGATATAACAAGATTTATAACACAAAATTTCCACTTTCAGCAATACAATCTATTTATGGGGTTTGAGCACGGGCTCGTGACACCCACAAATAGATTCATGTGTTCTTGTACTTGATCTTTAAACATTTTTTCAGCAAATGAATAATATCTGAATATGATACTGATTCTGTGAGCACCATGATGAAAAGTATACTGCATCTCTTTTGATTCCTAACTGTGATAAATACCAGTCCATTTTGAACAATGCATTTCTCTGTTAAGCTTAAAAACAACAAAACAAACCCTTTATGTTAGTGAACATGACCCAGTGGTCAATTTTGGGCATCCGTCAGACCACTGGTGTGCTCACTAACATAATGAGATAGTGTTGTTATTTAACATTGTTTTTCACCTTATGTGCATTCTTATTTTACATCACTAAAGTTAGACTGAAAGACTTTGATGACTACATTCATTATAGTAATACATGTTATATATGATTTCTTTACTTGTCTTGACTCATATTCATATATCTGGATATGACACATCCCATTGCATTCCTTTAAATGTTGTAGACCCTCTTCCTCTTTTATTGTCAAGAATACTATCTTCACGGATTGAAATCACTGTCTCTTTCCCATTGAATTTCTGATCTGATACTTATGCAAGTTTTTTTTTTAAAAACATACAAATCTGTCATACATTGTCTTGATACAAGATTTTACAAGCTTGCTATTTACTTCAAAAAAAAATTGAAATTTAATCCATCATGACATGAATATTTTCTTGAATGTAACACAGATAATACTCTGCATGATAACTTCCTGTAGCTGAATTTGATAAATACCTTCTGTAGCAATTTGAATGACGCAGTAGTATAATCTTTTATAATAATTCTGGAAAATCTTTTGAAATGAAAAGAGAACCTCCTGTAGCACTGAATGGTTGATTTAGAGACTGAAAGGTTTCATGACAGAATGTCATGTCCCTTCAACAGTCAATCTTCTACAGCATCATTAATTCAGTCAGAAGGTCCCATACTTATGATATGTATGCCCCCTCTACAACCTCCTTAATTAGTCTTCAAATCTGCTCCATAGCTTCAGTCAGAAAGTTTCATGCGTGAAACGTATGCACGTCCTTTCAATGACCTACTTAGTCTTCGTACCTATCTGCACATGAAACAAACAATGTTAGGAAATAAAGTGTTTTCTTTGATACGATCATTCCTTCTGGCAGTTTCATTTACGCATGTTGATTTACATTTCTGCAAATGCAATCAAGTAGACAACTAGATAGCTTAGTCCTTCTCCATTGCTCAGTTCGTATGAACTGACCCATTTTATCACTCTTCCTTTGCAGGATGACTTGGAGTACTTCGGGATGTGGGACCAAAGATGCAGCAACATTCAACTCTCCACGAGACACTAGGCAATGGGGGGGGGCCTAACCTGTCTTCTTTTCTCCCTTTTTACATTTACAGAAATGTGAATTGCTTTTTAGTTCCTGCATTTGATTTCTGCATTCACTTTAAGAAAACGAAATGCATGCCTGTATTAACATATTGCCATGGGATGTGTGGCTTCATATGAACACACTTTTATTGTATGTCATTTGAAAAGTACTCTTTATTCATATTTTTTAAGAGCAACCACTGCTTGTGTGGTTAATTTGAAGCTGTACTTTTATGTCTTACTTTGATGTTCTAATTTTTTTAATTGTAATGTTGAACATGTAATTTCTTTCTCTGAATCCTTTACCATTCTGCAATTCTGAAACAACAATTCTAAAATTCAGATTTAAACAAAAAACACTTGTCAGTTTATCAATTTAGTGTGAATTAAAATGATAACATTTTTTGGCGACCTCTCAGGGGTGTTTTCCTACAAAACAATATATAAGTAGCAGCCTTGCATAATCCATTGGGTGCAGAGTCTTTCCCCAGACTTGAAAACTAAAAAAAAAAACCTCTCCAAACTGAAAACAAACACACTGCTGCAAACCGAAACTAAACAAAAACCAGATGTATCACTGCCTGTACTACAGTATCCCTATGTAGATAAAATGCTTGTGATATGGGGTAGTGAAAAAAGATTCCATGCCCTGTATGATAAGTATTTATTTTTATGTAGGAATGGTGTAGTACAACAGTGCTTTTCCTTGATTCCTTCTACCACACAACTGAAAACTGAAAACATAAAGGCAGAATGACCTTGAACAGCCACCTGAATTGCGCAATGAATGTGTAAACATGATGCTTTATGATATGAGACAGTGGAAACTATCCATGTCTCATGTGATGAGCATGATGTCTATACATTTATTGTGTGATTGATCTTGCTATTTCTGCTCATTCTAACCTTCAAGACTGCAAAGCAAACTACCTGAAACAACTTTTCCTTCCACCGTGATTACATTATTGAGGTATTCATCATTTATAACTGGGAACCCCAATGGGTTCCTGATTATGCATGGTGTGTATTGTAATGATGTGGTCCCGGTGGGAAAAAGAAGTACTAACTGCTACTAACCCAAAACTAACTACATGCCAAAGCAATTATTCTAATTCAACTCACCTCAAAAACAATGTTTGAGATGAATCCCATTAATTGGGATTGGCGATTCTTCTCCTTCCATAGTTGAGAGCTGAAAAGCATTGTGAGCCTGGCATCCTGTAATTACAAATGGACCATTCCAAATGGCATCAAACTTTGAATGTTTTCCAGGTCTTCTCTTCAACTCATCCCATTTAAGTACTAAATTGCCTTCTTTTAAGACTCTTGCAACAAATTTTCTGTCAAATGTCTTCTTCATTTGATCATGATTTTTTTCCAAATTTTGAAAAGATTCCTTCCTTATCTCTTCCAGCTCTATCAATTCAGCAAGCCTTACCTCCATAGGCTGCTGGTCTATCAGGTCCAACTCCTTAATCGGGCGCAAACTCGGTAATTCAACTAAAATTGGCAATCTTGCCTCCCTTCCATAAACTAGCATATAAGGTGAATTGCCTGTTGAGCACTTCAGGGTGATCATATTAGCCCATAAGGCTTGTTTCAGCTTGCTGTTCCAAACTCATTGATTATCTTCAATAGTCCTTTTGATGATGCGAATCAGATTTTTGTTTGTTGATTCAGCTTGTCCATTACCCTGTGGGTAATAGTTGGACGAGGTACTAAGATACACATTATTTTTAACTGCCCAATCAAAAATTGTTTTGCCTAAAAATGCTAAGGCATTATCAGAAACAATTGATTCAAGTGCACCAAACCTTTCAAGCAGATCTTCATAAAAATTCAAAACTGAAGCTTCCTTGGCATCTTTTAACGCCACAGCTTCGGTCCACTTGGTAAAATAATTAGTTGCTGTCAATATGTACTTGTGACCTAAACTTGATAATGGGTTTATAGGACCAATAAAATCTAAACCCCACTTAGCAAAAGATTGTTCAATTTGAATTGGGTTGAGAGGTAAAACTGCTAACCTTTGCTTGTTTGAGAAAACAACACATTTTAAACATCTCCTTACCCAAATGAAAGCATCCTTGTATAAATTTGGCCAGAAATATCCAGCCTTCAAAATATTTAATGTTGTTGTCCTTGCTGCAAAATGTCCACCTGTTGGCCCATCATGGAATTCCTGTAACACTTTATTAGTTTGATTGCCACTAATATATCTCAGCAATACGCCATTATAATCCCTTCTATACAACATATTATTCAACAAGCAATAAGGTATAGACTGCAATCTGAAATATCTTCTTTTTGATCTATCCAAACCTTCAGAACAGTGTCCTATTTGTAAGAAATCAGTAATTTCCTTTACCCAATCATTCTGTAAATTTGGGACAGCAAGCTGATCAGGGTCTTGTAATGCCAAAATTACCTCAGCATCATCATTTGGAATATTATCTCCATTTCCAACCATTTGTTCACATAAACCTTTACCCCTTATCAGCTTGGTAACCTTAACATCAATGTCATATTCCATCGCTTTCATGATCCAGCCTACTCTCTTTGTATTGAAATCTTTATTCAGTAAAAACTCTTTGACAGCAGGATGAGCAACCATCAGATTAATCTTGTTATTAGAAAGCATATGTCTGAATTTTTTTAGACTTCTAATCACAGCAAGGACATGTTTCTCAATGAAAGTATAATGCAATTCATAATCTTTTAATCCTTGACTGAAAAAAGCTATTGGCTGCTCAAAATCTGCTTCATTCTTCTGAACTAACATGGCAGCAATGTTATCTACATTCCCATATGCATACAGAATGAAATCCTAAGAAAAATTAGGATTTAACAAAGTAGGGGCTGTAGCTAATGCTTCTTTAATTAGTTCAAAACTGGATTTACCTTCCTTTGTCCATTTGAAAGAAATATTCTTCTTAAGCATGGCTGTAAGTGGTATTAATAATTTCGCAATATCAGGGATGAATCTCCTAACGAAGTTAATTCTCCCTAAAAAGCTTTGAAGTCCCTTTTTATGGGATGGAAGTGGCAGGGCTAAAATGACACTCACCCTTTCTGGTTCAATAGTTATTCCATCTTTTGAAACAATGAATCCTAATAGTTTCCCTTTATGAACAATGAATATACTCTTTTTAGGATTTAGAGGAATTCCATATTCTCTGCATCTTTCAAATATTATCCTTAAATGCTTAAAATGATCAGCTGAATTTTTTGCGAAAATAGTTATGTCATCTAAATAAACCAGCACAAACCTATACATCAGATTTATAAAAGCCTTATCCATGGCTTTTTGGAATGTTGCACCAGTATTTGATAAACCAAATGGCATCTTTTGATACGCCATAGTTCCCCATTTGGTTGTGAATGCTATTTTAAACCCATCTTCTTCTTTCACTAAGCTCTGGTTGTAACCAGAAAATCCATCCAGCAAAGAAAAGCGTTCTGATCCTGAAACCATCTGCAAAATTTGTTCCATTGAAGGCAGAGGATGCCTATCTTTCAAAGAAGCCCTATTTAAATTGCGGAAATCAACGCAAAGTCTGATTTCTCCATTCTTTTTCCTAACAGGTACTAAATTTGAAACCCATGAAGTATGCTTAATTGGAAAAATGATGTTACTTTCAATTAACTTATTCAATTCCTTAATCATAAGGGGTTCCAATTTGGGATTTACAGGTGTTTTCTTTTGTCTAACTGGTTTAGACCCTAGTTCCAACTCTATTGTGTGCTGACAGATATTGGGATTAAATCCCTTCAAATCTGAATAATTCCATGCAATTATATCATGGAATTCATTACATAAATTGACAAAAATTTGTTGTTCCTCAGATGTACATACCTTACCAAGCTTAAGCACCTTATCTTGTGAAATAGCAACCTCTTTATAATGCTCTTCTTTAATTTGTAAGCTGGATTTATCTTTTTTGAATTCGTCATTGGTACCAAACATGGATTCTAAAGTTACAAGGCCTCTAGGCATCTTATTTGTTCTTAGCTGAATGATCTGATCCTCATACTGTTCCTATAATTTTTTCTGATTTGGCTGTGAAAACTCAGCCTCTTCCCTACCAACTGTCAGCATTGTTAGGTACAGCAGGTCTAACAATAACCTTAACATAATTTAACCCTTTATCATTGCTGATTTTTGTTGGTATGTCATATTGGGCTCCTACAGCTGCGAGCCTATCAGCATGCTTGTTCTAATTTCTAGGAATAGAATGTAAATTAAAAGCTTCAAAACCTTCAATTAGGTCCCATACAACATGTCTATAACTTTTTAATAAATCATTCTTTGCTGTATGAACACTTCTAACCTAATTTACAATCAATTCTGAATCACCATATACTTGCAAACAGCTAATTCCCTTTTTAATTGCCCACTTTAAACCATTAATAAGAGCTTCATATTCAGCCACGTTATTTGTGCAACTAAATGTAAACTGGAAAGAAGCATAATACCTCTGATTCTCTGGTGAAACCAGCATACAACCACCTCCAGCACCTATTTTGCTGTGAGATCCATCAAAAAACAATTTCCAAACAACGCCAGCTTGCTGTTCTACATCTGCATTTTTAATAACAGTTGGTGTAAAATCAATAGTTTCACGAATAACATAGTTACCCAGGCTGGGTTCCTCAATATGTGCATCAGAAATGATGACATTCTCAGTGGCCCAAGTATCTAACAAGATATCAGGAATTTTTTCTATTTGGGTTTGTGACTCATGAATAGAATCAATTTCTCCTTGATCAAAAACTACTGTTGTTGTCCCATTTTCAGAACTAGCAACATGTGGCTCAATACAGAATTTCACAATAGGCTCAGAAGGAATAGTCACCTTAGTACCATACCTAGTACAAAAAAGCATATGAGACTAATCTACTGACAAATACCCTCCTATTTTAGCAGTAAAATCTCTTGATAAACATATAGAAAATTAGGAGGTAAGTCAATAATAAAGACATCCATGGGTACTGAAAAAGTAGGACAAGCATGCATTGTTAGATCAAGATTTCTAATTACTCCAACCGTGTCCACCGCTGTACCATCAAGTTGCACAACCCCCTTTTCTATTGGTTCATATTTAAGGCCTAGTTGGTCAACAATTTTCTTGGGCATAACTGAACTAGAAGCCCCTGAATCAATCATACAATTGTGTACTAAATTCTTCCATATTATGACAGTAATATAGAAAGGTGGAGGTTTAACCAACTTAGGTGTTTGCTGGTTTGAAATCTCATTTTCAGCCATTAACACTTTAGGGGTTTGTTGATTTAAGGCCTCATCTGATAATGTCAATGTTTGCAATGCTTCCTGCAACATATCTTTTTGACCTGGAAGTCCTAAAGCCTCCCAAATAGGAACAGGAACATGTGTTTTCTTTAAATGGTCTACAATATTAAAACTCTGAACACTAACCTTTTACTGCTATTTTGAAATAGCTGATTCTTTTGCTGATTGTAATGGCTGAGAAGGTCCATCCTGACCTTGAATCTATTGTTTTTTACCTTTAAAAATTTGCTGTTGTGGTAAAATAGCAAGTTTCTGTACCTTATCAGCTTGCTGTTGTTCATTTGCAGCCTTTGTTTTTTACCTTGTGCCTGCTGATACAGGCTTCCATACTTGATTCTGATCAAAATTAGCTGCTAAAATAGTCTCATCAGCATTAAAATTCATTAGAGTAACATCCGGATTACCTTGTGGCTGAACTTGATCATTCTGAGCATCTCCTTGAACATTAGCAATTTGATTGTGCAAAACATCCTGCCTCCTAGCTTCAAGCACATGCGGACAATCAAGCCAAAAATGACTTGCATTACAAGTATTACACCACTCCTCCTCTTGTGCATAGTTATTCTGAGGAACAACTACCAACTCTTTGGATGTACTAGGAGTTGCATAATTGTAAGGCTGATTAGTCCTTTGATTATAATTCCTTTGCTGACCCTAAGCTTGGCGTGGCTGGTTTGAACTAGACGCTTGATTAAATTTCCTATTCTGCTGATAAGAAGCTTGAGGAGGTCTATTGTATTGACCTTGTTGTCTCTTCAAATTTGTGATCTCATTACCATAAGTTTGCAGTGTTCTCATTATACTGTCATTTTTGTCTTTTAACTCCAAATTTTGTTCTTTTAGCTCTCTAAAAGGAGTTGTAGCAGCGTGTTCTTCTGTTGCAACCTACATATTAAATGTTGGTAATGCTGGTACAGGTGGTACAACTGCTATTGGTGGAATTATAACTGGTATAACTGGCTGTACCTCTGCACAATAAGGCATTGGAGGCCTAGGAGGTAATTTTCCAGCTTGTATCAAGCTATTTTCTACTCTCACAACAATATCAAATGCATCTGGCAGAGTATGCCCACCCATAGACTAAATCATGAGTGCAATATCACTATTAAAATCCTTTAGATAAAACAAAAATGCATAATCATTAGATGGTTTTACAGATGCTGGAATTCTGTCCCAAGTTTGCTGAAAACAAAAATTGAAATCTGAAATATGCTCATGAACACTTCTCTTTATTGTAGTCAACTGTTCTACCAAATATAAATTATCTGATCTATCTTCAAATTTACTAATTAAAACAGTGCCTAAAGCATCCCATGAAGCAATTGAATTAACAGGTAGACTTCTAAACCAAATTAATGCTTTACCCTTAAGTGAAGTTGCTAATAACTTTAATGCTACATCATCATGAGTAACTTGATGTAACCCACAAAGAGTAGCCACATCCTTAATATGTTCAATAGCTGAAACCTGACCATCACCATTAAAATATGTCAAACCTTTAAGTGCTGCAGGTGGAATGTCATGATGAACAACAATTTGTAATGGGCTGCCAACATCAAATGCCACAAATGGTAAATTTCTAGCCATTTGTGTTGTCGGTACTTGCTGCTAAACTACAGTTGTAACGGAAGGCTTAGTATGATGAATTACTTTCCTCTGGTAAGTATTCAATCCTGGGGTAGCAGTACCGCTAGTGGATTCTACAGTAGCAGATTGATTCTTTGTAGCCTTTTAAAAGATAGGTAATTCTGATCCAGAATTTTCAAAAGCACTTAGTTCTTCAGAAAAATTGAAATCTTCTATAATTACCTCATGTCCTTCAGAAATGGCAGCTTGATCTTCAAATATAGGATTTTCAAATAATGAAAAACCAGGTCTCCTGAGAAAAGAGGATGATTCTTCTGCGATTTGAGATGTTCTACTTCTTCTCGCTAATCTGCTACCTCTTCTATTAGATGGAAGCTCCTGATAAATGAATTCTTCGCTATTTTCTCTTTTAGGTGTTCTTCTCATCAGGATAAACACTTAAATCTACAACTGAATCTGTAATAAACCTTCAAAACAGAGTCGCCAAGTGCTGATAAAATGCCTTCTAAAAGGCTAGAATACCGCTGCTTGCACCAAGATAGCAATAAAAACTTGTAAATCAAGGAACTCTGAAGCAGTTCGTGTCTCACCGGGTGTGCCAAAAACTATTTTCAATCAGGATTGCGCCTATAGCTGGATGCAGAATCTAGCCATCCTGTTGGAACATTGAAACATTCTCCGTGGTGGATGAAAGAATGAATCTCCAGATTCTAGGCCGGTTCCTGTTGAAATCAGGATATCACCTAATACTCAGTGTGTATGTGGGAAAGGGGTAGAAATATAATATGAATACCTAGAAAACTCTAAAGGAGGTGATACACAAATAAATGCTACGTAACTTGATTTAATCCAGCATAGATCTTTAAAGATAATGATGGCTCTCAGTACCTAGACAAACATGCAACCACAAAAGTATTTCTATGTAAGGATCTACAATATTTTTTTGATTGATAGGGAAGTGATACTTCACCAATTTTCCACAAAAAAAATAGGACACAAACAAAAGACCTGTAATGGAAAGTATCAAGATTTGAAAATGTAACGAGGAATGCAACTTAGATGAAGGGCTAACACAACATCAAAGCAGATAAACTCACAACATTACACTTAGAAATCAAATGGGAAGGAACAACTATCTCTATATATCAATACTATCAAAAAATCTGCTACAAAATGCCCTTACAATATATTCACAAGTCTGCAATGTGTTAGAACGTGTGAAGAAAAGAAGGTCCTTCAAAATGAGGTCAAAATACAATAATATAGGTATCAGATCCCAAAGGGTCGGATGCAGGAAGAAACTCCATCAAATCAGGGTCATAACTATCAGAACTAAAGTCTAAGTGCTCCAACAACTCCACCAAACCATGCATAACCAAAGTGTAACTCAAAATCTTCCCAAAACTACTCCAAATCTCCATAAATCATGCAGAATCTTTGGGGGTCGGATAAGAAGATGAATCCCACCAAATCAGGGCCATAACTCTTGTCAACTATGATCAAACTACTATAAAACACTCTCCAACTGATGACAACTGGTAGGTAGCTCCAAAACAACTCCAAACAAGCCTCAAAATGTTGTAAACAGTCCCTAAACAACAACAAAACTGAGCAAGAACATAACCACTCTCCTAGAAATGGGCATGCAATGAGATAGTCAACTGTTGTTCAACTAAAGCAAGGTACACTCAACTACGGTAAAACCATAAAGCACCCCTTAATGCACCCTGATAATAAATAATAGTTGCCTTATAACATTGGCAAACTATTGTTATTGTTTACAATAAAGATGTGCAAGATCCTCCCCAAGGCCTTAAATACTTATTTATTAATTATTAGTTAATTATATCTCAATATATTTAATTTTATTAAAAGCCTTAAAAACTGAATATATTGAAATATGATTAATTTAATAATTAATAAGTAATTATTTAAGTCACCACCTATTCATTCCTTTATTAATCATAATTTAATAATATTTTAATATATATAACTTTAGAACGAAAACATTATATGTTCAAAGTTAGATATATTAAAATTTTATTAAATAACATTTTAATAAAAGAGTAATAAAACTTAATTTAATTACCTATTATTCCAAAAATATAAGTTTAGCATATTTAATTCTTAAAACTAACAGCTCTTACTATTTATTTTAATCTTAAACATACCAAAAATATAACTCTTGAAATAATAAATAAAATAAAATTTTAAAAGAAAACAAATTCTATTTAAACATAATATAAATTAAAATTATATAAAAATATATAACTTAATGAATCATAATAACATTCATTGGATTGTATATTTTTATAAATTTTAATATTTATATTATGTTTAAATAGAATAAAACCTTATCAAAATCATAAACTAAATATTAAGACTTTAACAAAGTCAAAGTTATGAATTAATAAATATTATTTCTAAAAGAAATGATATTTATTAAATCATCACTTTATATTTTGTTAAAACTTGAGTATTGAATTTATGAGTTTGAAACTATTTTAACGCTAAGGCATGTCGAGCTACTCAAGGGTACAAACCCAAGTCATAACCATGGGTTACAAAGGGGAAAAGAACCCTAAAGAAAACCTACGACACATTTACTTTGGCATTGTTTGTTTTTGCTCTGCTGCCATGAGGATGAGGGTTTGCTGTATGTGAGATCCTCTTTCTGTTTGAAGAGAGCCGCCACCAATGCTGCTAAGTGTTTCTCTTATGGCATTGGCAACACCTCTTACTTGCTGTCGTTCCTTCTGTTCTTGCTGCTGCCAGAAAATTTGATCTTCTACTGCCGCCATTCTTCTATTATGGCTATGAAGCCACATCTGCCATGTGAATGTTGTTTTAGCTGTTGCTGCTACTATTTCTTCTTGGTTCTCTCTATGCATTCTTTGGCTGCCACTCTTGCCTGAGGGTTTGGTAAGAAAATGCTACTTCTTTTCCTTCTTTGGTGTTGCCATTTTCTTTTAATGGTTGTTGCTGTGTACTTATATCTTTTTGCGTTTCCACCTATCGTCGGCTGCTACCTCCAAGGGTTTAAAGAAAATGTCTGGCTTGAAGTTGCAATTTTCATGGTTGTCATTTTGTTGGCTCGTGGTTGATAAACTGGTAAGAACTCCATTGTTGTTGCAGCTTGACACTACCTTGTGTTTTGAAAGAATTTTAGCTTTGATTTCCAAAATCTGCTGCTATTTAAAACAAGCAAAGAAAATGTTATTTTTCTTACTTTTCTGCATGCGCAACACTATTACGAAAATAAGGATAACTTCACTTCTCCTTCCATGTATAATCATTTAAAGAACTTTGCCAATTTTTCAAGAAGATGTTTAAATAATCCTTAAATGGGCCATATTCAAACTGTAAATCTATATTTTAAAAGAAAACCCCTCCTTTGAAAAAACAAAAATTGTGCCTTAGGCTTGTAACTTCATGATTTAAAAACATCACTTCCGTGTATGAGAAATACTATGATTACTCTGCTGCTTTTAAAATTATGGGTTTTCTCCCACAAGCTCTGACAAATTTTCTCTTACAAAATTTCTACATGGGTACAAATCTTTCCTTTTACATTACTTATCTGCTGCAACTTCTTGGAGAATTCAGAAATATCCTTGAATTTTGAAAGCTTTGCCTATGTTACCTGGGATATATTGAAGATTTGGTTCCATTTGCAAACTATGGCTCTGAATAATGTTACCCGATTGTTTGAAATTGTAGATTTTAGAACCATTCTGATGTTGCACTTTCCTTTTGGTTGTAACTGCTGCAACTCTTATGACACATTTTTAGACCATGTGTAGTAACTTCATTGAAATAATAAACGTTGATCTTTTGAACTTGTATCTTCAATTAGCATTCAATTTTTATGGCATTGTTTCAAAACAAAAATCTGTAAATTCTGACTCCATTTTTGTAGCAATGTTTAAATAATCTCTTTTATGATTGAACCCCACTGTTTTCTCCAACTGCTACAGTTAATATGCTCTACTCTTTCCAGCACAGGCACAAATTGTATCATTTTAACACTCTTGACAACAAGAATCACAATTAGTGGTTGCTTGCCATTTGATATTTTGCTGTAGTAAACCCATGAATTAGATATAACAAGATTTATAACACAAAATTTCCACTTTCAGCAATACAATCTATTTATGGGGTTTGAGCACGGGCTCGTGACACCCACAAATAGATTCATGTGTTCTTGTACTTGATCTTTAAACATTTTTTCAGCAAATGAATAATATCTGAATATGATACTGATTCTGTGAGCACCATGATGAAAAGTATACTGCATCTCTTTTGATTCCTAACTGTGATAAATACCAGTCCATTTTGAACAATGCATTTCTCTGTTAAGCTTAAAAACAACAAAACAAACCCTTTATGTTAGTGAACATGACCCAGTGGTCAATTTTGGGCATCCGTCAGACCACTGGTGTGCTCACTAACATAATGAGATAGTGTTGTTATTTAACATTGTTTTTCACCTTATGTGCATTCTTATTTTACATCACTAAAGTTAGACTGAAAGACTTTGATGACTACATTCATTATAGTAATACATGTTATATATGATTTCTTTACTTGTCTTGACTCATATTCATATATCTGGATATGACACATCCCATTGCATTCCTTTAAATGTTGTAGACCCTCTTCCTCTTTTATTGTCAAGAATACTATCTTCACGGATTGAAATCACTGTCTCTTTCCCATTGAATTTCTGATCTGATACTTATGCAAGTTTTTTTTTTAAAAACATACAAATCTGTCATACATTGTCTTGATACAAGATTTTACAAGCTTGCTATTTACTTCAAAAAAAAATTGAAATTTAATCCATCATGACATGAATATTTTCTTGAATGTAACACAGATAATACTCTGCATGATAACTTCCTGTAGCTGAATTTGATAAATACCTTCTGTAGCAATTTGAATGACGCAGTAGTATAATCTTTTATAATAATTCTGGAAAATCTTTTGAAATGAAAAGAGAACCTCCTGTAGCACTGAATGGTTGATTTAGAGACTGAAAGGTTTCATGACAGAATGTCATGTCCCTTCAACAGTCAATCTTCTACAGCATCATTAATTCAGTCAGAAGGTCCCATACTTATGATATGTATGCCCCCTCTACAACCTCCTTAATTAGTCTTCAAATCTGCTCCATAGCTTCAGTCAGAAAGTTTCATGCGTGAAACGTATGCACGTCCTTTCAATGACCTACTTAGTCTTCGTACCTATCTGCACATGAAACAAACAATGTTAGGAAATAAAGTGTTTTCTTTGATACGATCATTCCTTCTGGCAGTTTCATTTACGCATGTTGATTTACATTTCTGCAAATGCAATCAAGTAGACAACTAGATAGCTTAGTCCTTCTCCATTGCTCAGTTCGTATGAACTGACCCATTTTATCACTCTTCCTTTGCAGGATGACTTGGAGTACTTCGGGATGCGGGACCAAAGATGCAGCAACATTCAACTCTCCACAAGACACCAGGCAATGGGGGGGGCCTAACCTGTCTTCTTTTCTCCCTTTTTACATTTACAAAAATGTGAATTGCTTTTTAGTTCCTGCATTTGATTTCTACATTCAATTTAAGAAAATGAAATGCATGCCTACATTAACCTACTGCCACGGGATGTGTGGCTTCATATGAATGCACTTTTATTGTATGTCATTTGAAAAGTACTCTTTATTCATATTTTTTAAGAGCAACCACTACTTGTGTGGTTAATTTGAAGCTGTACTTTTATGTCTTACTGTGATGTTCTGATTTTTTTAATTGTAATGTTGAACATGTACTTTCTTTCTCTGAATCCTTTACCATTCTGCAATTCTGAAACAACAATTCTAAAATTCAGATTTAAACAAAAAACACTTGTCAGTTTATCAATTTAGTGTGAACTAAAATGATAACAATCCCTTTGAAGAGTGATGAGTACTATTACTACTCCTACCCCATGGTTTGTATATGATCTATCAAAGAATAACTGTCAGACTTTTGTTGCCATTTCTACAGTGAGAATTGATTCATCTAGAAAGTCTAATAAAATGGGTTGATGATCTTGAATTGGTGCCTCTTAGAGTTGATCCACAATAACCTTCCCTTTGATGGCCTTCTGGTCCATGTATTCAGTATAAAAATTGATTAAGATCATGACCCATTTAGCAAGTCATCCAACTAATGTTTCTTTGCTCAACACATATTTTAATGGATCTATGTGTGCAATGAGCTTTGTTTGATGGCTCAACATGTAATGTCTTAACTTATGAGAAGCAAATACAACTATAAGGTAGGCCTTCTCTATTGCTAAATAATTGAGTTTATATCCCACCAATATTCTATTGATGTAGTATATGGCCCTTTCTTTCCCTTGATCATCCTGTTGTGCCAAACAAACTCCTAGTGATGATTATTTTGCTAATATATATAACAAAAGTGGTTTTCCTAGAATTGGTGGAACCAATACTAGGGATTTTATTAGATAATCTTTGAAATCTTGAAAATCTTGTTGGGATTGTTTTGTCCATACAAAGGTTACGCCTTTATATAGTAAATGTTGGAATGGATGACACTTATCTTCTAGTTGGGCAAAGAAATCTCCTGATAGATTACAATCTTCCTTGTAGACCCCATAATTGTTTCAGATTTGTAGGAGGTGGCATGTCAAGGATGACCTTAAATTTTTCTGGATCTACTTAAATTCCTTTATGTCAGACAATGAAGCCAAGGATTTTTCTAGCAACATAATCCTCCATTGTCATATGAATCATGTCATGGGAGATTTTTTTTCATGGGCGTTGATATGTGGAACTTGCATTCTTGAGGCAAAATGACATCACTTTCCAGCAATAAGTACCCCATGCACAAGTAAATGTTGTCTTATGTTGATCTTCTGGTGTATTTTTATTTGGTTATAACTTGAGAAACCATCCATAAGTGACAAAATTTGATGTCATTCTATCAAATCTACAATGATATCAATATTTGGTAATGGGAAGTCATCCTTGGGACTAGCCTTGTTCAGGTCCCTGAAATATGTACATATACAAATCTGACCAGAATGTTTTGTAACTGGTATAATATTTGATATCCAATCTTCATAGGGGATGGGTCTTATGAAATTAGCATCCAAAAATTTCTTTAACTCGGCCTTGACAAGTAAAGAAATGTGAGGATGCATTTTTATTAATTTTTTTTTTACTGGCTTTGCGTTTGGAAAAAGTGGCAGGTGATGCAATACTAGCTCTGGATCTAAACCTAGCATATCATCATAAGAACAAGAGAGTTTGATCTATCATTATTTGAAAAAATCAATAAATTTTTCTCTTTCCTCGAGTGAGAGGTACTTGTCCAGATATATTTTCTTAGGGTTCTTTTCATTCCCTAAATTTACTGCTTCTCTTTCCTCTTATACCAATGGTGATTTTTATTCTGACAAGGGGAGGAGGTCTGACTTTCCATCATATGGAATCTTAGAGAGGGTTTCAACATAAGATACATCCTTTGTCTTTAATTTTTAATGGTCAAAAAGTGTCTTTTGATTTTCACTTTAAGACCTTTCTTTTTTATTTTTATTATTACTTTTGCGACTAAAAAGAGGAGCCTCCTCTCCAAAGTATGTTGATCTATCCAGGTTGAAGGAGAATCCTTCCTTGTGATCTCCTGATGGTATTCCTTCATAAAGCCCCATGAATTCAGCAATGGCTTCATCATTTAAAAAAAAAACATCTATGTCAAGTTGTCCTTGTTGGTCCCAGTCAACTAACTTAGTGTGAACTAAACAAAGGTCAGTGTGGGAAGATGGATTAGTTTGGGAAAATGGAACTGCAGTGATAGTTCCAAAAAATTAAAAAATGCAATTGAGATGATCTATCTAGGGAATGAACATCAACATGATTTTCAATACAAGGTTCTTCTTCTAGGTTCAGTTGGTCAAACATGTCATTTAGATTTATTGTACTAGTGGATCCAGGGGAATACCCAAGGATATTTGGTTCAGAGTCATAGAGGGATAAACCACTCATACTAGTGAGAACCAATCACACTAGAACACTTGTCAAGTATTTCATTTTCCACATTGTCAAATATTTCCTGATTAAAGGTCATTTGAGAATTTGTGGTTTTCACTTCTGATGGCAATAATCGTTGGAGTATATTGTTGATTTGGTTATGTCCTTGATGTTTCCCCCAGTTTGATTCAGCTATTTATTGTCAGTCCACTAAAATTTCTTAGATGACTATACTGGTTGTGCCCTATCCATATCCTAGTCCTATTTTTTTCCTTTCAATGGATGGTAAAGACAATTCAACTACCCCTATTGTCCTTCCCCTAGACTAGTAGTACCATCATATCCATATTGTTGCATCATTGTATATCTAGGTCCATATTTTATCAAGGGTAATTGTATTTTTGGTATCTCCTAAGGATCTTAATATAACCAGGTATTGATGTTTGAATCAAAGTGATTCTCTTCACTTAGGTATTTCCATTTGACAAATGTAGTGGGAAGACATCTCAATATCACTATCTCTAGGGTTTCAATTATTTCTACTGGTCTAGGCCTTCCATAGGATCTAGGAGATGGAGGCAATTATGTGATGGTGAAGGCTTCCTCATAGTGATATTCACCACACCCTTTGTCTTGGATTTATATTTTTACCCCCTTTATTTGTAAATCCTTTAGAATTTAATCAAAAGCAGAAGGAATACTAGCTTCTTGATTCAATGGTACTTTATTTTCTATGCTACCACTTAGAGTGTTGTAATATATAAAGGGGTTAGGATCTCCTTCTATGATGTTCTCTATTCTTTGGTATGGAAATTTGATACACTGATGATATGTTGAAGAGATAATGTGCATTTCATGTATCCATGGTCTTCCAAGAAACATGTTATATCCTAGCTCAAGGTCTAGGATTTGGAAGGGAGTTTTCTTTATCACTAGTCCTATCTTAATTGGTAATATAAGGACACCTTTATATTATCTTTCTTCCTCATCATACACTTTGATATTGATTCTTCTGGTGACAACAATACTAGATTCTGATTAAACCAAGGTCTTTATTATTTTAAGAGTACAAATATTTAATCTAGCCTTACCATTAATGAGGAATCATTGGATCATATGCTTATGCACTTGGACAAGTAGATGCAGGGGATAATTGTGCATAGGTTTGTGTGGTGGCACATCATGGTCTAAAAATGTGGCATTTTTTTAGTAGCAATATAGTTGACCATGGTTTGAAATTTTTCTCAAGATATGTCCCATGGGATAGTTTTTTTTGAAGAGCCTAGTCCAACGCTTGTTTGTGCTATGGGGATATGCACAATAGTTCAAAAATGGAGATATGGGCTGGTGTGCACTTGAGTTGATCCACAAAAATGGGTTTTAGATTATAAGTTGGTGTGAGATTTGTTGGTGTGGCAGAAGTAGAAGGTGCTCCTTGTAGAATAACCTTGTTCAACAATGAGTTACAATTGCACATTTGGCATTATTATCTCTGATAGTGATTGTAGCGACTTGGCTTTCTGCAAGATTTATGCAATTGATCACATTATCAAAATAATAATAGGTATAATTGAATTTCTTGGATTGACTACCTGATGCAGAAGTCTTCCCTTTATTATGGTTTTGCAAAGGATCATTGAAGATTGTATGATTCATGGTCCCCTTGGATTGAGTATTGCTAACATCAATTATTCTTTGGTCAACTAGGCCTTGTATAACGTTCTTTAATCGATAGCAATTTGATGTCTTATGAACCCTGACCCAATGATACTCACAAAAATCATTGTTGTTCCACCACTTAGGTTTTACAACACCATGTTTGGATTCCCAATTTTTTGGTAAAGTGATGATATTGACCTGGATCAAGTTTTTTAGTTTTGATTCAATCAATTATCCTAGTGGGGTGTACTCATACTTTGGAAAAGGAGATCTTTGTTTCAGTTGCATGTTGGCTAGATTTTGAGATACTCTATTTGCTTGAGCAGTTATGACTGACATTTGAACTTGAGTATTTTACTACAGGGTTTGCATTGTGAGTGTTTGATTTGGCATGGGTTCCCCTTGTAAAGAAATATTCATTTGAGTATAATTGACCATATTTACATCAATGACACTATCGTTGGTGACATTTTTATTCTTGTTCCACCATTTAGCTTTGTTAGCCAAATTCTTAGTGGTGTTTGTTTGATCAGGATTTGCAAGAATTCCCCTTTTGATCAAATTTTCCTCACATCGAATGCCTCGTTCGGTCGATTATTTGATATTGGGATAAAGTTGGAGTTCTGTATTAGATGCCATGTCTAGGATAAGATTATAAAAAAAAATGACTATTAGATCTTGCTCAGGAAAACCATAGGTGATTCTATTGGTTGCGCTTCTCCATCTTTGAAAAAATTTGGCAAAGGATTCACCTTATTTCTGCTTGATATAAAAAGGTCCTTAATGTTGACCTTGCATTCTATGTTGTGATGGAGGTGAGCGATAAATGTTTCAGCCAATTCATCCCAAGAGTGGATATGATGCGGTAAGTGAGAGAATTATTTCATTGTTGGTCTGGCTAAACTCTGGGGAAACAACCACATTAAGTATGTTTCATCATGTGTGACCTCGATGCAACTAGCAAAGAATTCCCTGATTTATTCCACAAGATTGGTGTTGACTCTATACTTGTCAAATGTAGACACTACAAACTATGTTGGAAATGGAGGCATGTGTAATGAATGATCAAAAGGGTATGGGTACAAATCCTTAGTATAGGAATTATTTTTTCCCTGATTTTGAATATCCATAAGCTGACTTTGCAAGTTTTTCAATTTTTGCATCAAAATTTCAATTTGAGATTGAAGAGTATTTCCAATGTTGAATCTTTGTCTTGTAGTCAGTATGAGACTTTTCCTTTGATTCCATTGTGTCAGAATGTACAATCTTCCTGAGATTTGGTACTGATTACCAGATGTATTATGTTGTTGAGAGTGAGGTAAAAGGTGGGTCCAAGATTGGTGTGATTGTTATCTCTTTTGGAACAAAGATCTGACCCTTACATGATGTTGACCGAATGTTGGACCCACAGAGATTGATACGAGTTGTGGAGAATTATACCCAAAGCTAGTAGGGAGAAATTGCGATGTTTGGGTATTGAAAAATGGGTTATAACTCATGTAAGATGTTGATGAAACAACTTGAGCACTTGACATGAAAGGAAATGAGGTAGATGCCCAAGATGAACCATAGACCATTGATGCACTCATTTGAGTACCCATCACATTCTGAATACAAGATGAACTAGCTTGAGTGGATGAGCTAGTTTGTGTAGACATAGTTTGTGTTGATGTTGTAGGTGTTAATAACATAATAGATAAGATTTGAGAGGCCATAAGATTAATTTGAGAAATTCTAGTTGTATTTTGACTTGCCAGTGGGTTTTTAGGCCATATGGTGGATACATTGAATCCAACAAGAATTTTGACCCCTTTGTTAATCAACATTGATAGGAACCTCTTGGGATTTATTTCTATTATTGCATCTACAACTTGTGTAGAATGTGAATCTTATTATATGTCTTCCAACTCTTCTTCTATGATATCTTGAAAGATATTTGACCTTTGGGTGACATGTGGAGGTACAAACACATCTTCAATGTATAGAGAGGGATCAATGTGCTCAAATGGGTCAATCTCTAATTCTTCTTCCCATCGGGGAGATGGATTAACGCATGATCCATCTTGTTGGTGCCTAGCCTTTGACCTAGTATATGTTCCTCTATAAGGTGTAAATGCAATGGTGTTATCTAGGTCTAAATAAGACAAGTGATATGAAAAAAATGAAAGGGACAACCTATGTAAGAGAGTTTAAGTTCCCATTTAACAAGGGTAATTCTAAGAACAAACTTTGACTTTTCTTGATCTCAGATGTTGATGATTATGTGATCTAAATCCTACCTTATATGAGATAGATTCATTATAGAATAGTGATTACAAAATATTGAAAGTGAGATAGTGAGATCAAGATAGTCTAACATGAACTGTTGAATTATAGGTGTTAAATAAAATAAAAAACTAACTAAGAAAGGAAATCCTAAATGTCTAATACTTCACTAGGTCTTTGTTATCTCCTATAAAGCACAGTGAATTTTACACCACACAGATAACTTTTCCAGTTTGCGGACTGAGAAAATAGACAATTTTGGAAAATGTATCAATGTTGTTATGACAGAATAGGTGTGCAAATCCTTTGGTCAATTGTGAAAAACTTTTTTCAATTGTGGCAAAATGTAAAATTGATAGCGGAAAACTTCTGGAAATTGCGATAATAAAAGAAGCAATTATGACAATAAATAGGATGATTGCGGTAAAGCACTATCAATTGCAGTAGAATTGCAAAAAAAAATGCCACTTTGCAATTGTAATAGATTGATGTTTTATGATGAAAAATATTTGGAATAGTGAGGTACTCTATTTTGTGAAACAGACAGTTTTTGACCTCCTATAAATTACACGTATTTGGTTCAGTTTAGATAGATTATTCAAGTAGTTTGTGTCACACACATAGTAAACACGCAAAAACAATTTTCTTTATCTCTATTCCTAAACAACGACTGTATGTTTGACAGTCTGGACAAAGACTTGATTTTCACTGGTAAAACATAAATGCAGACAGAATCAAGTAGAATTATCCTAAGGAATTGCCTTAGTACTCAAAACCTTTTCCCACTTCTTGGTATCTCTTCATCTCACACAACAATGTCACCCCCAAAAAGGTGCCCGTGCTTTTCCTTTTGCGAGAGCTATGAAGAATACGGTCAGAGGAGACTATGCAATGAGACCTCCAATATTGTATTATCAACTTTAAAATGCTCAAGGAAATATATAGTGAGTGTCTTTCAGATAGAATCTTCCCCTCCCTTGCACAAATATTATGAGGACTTTCACAGGTGAACCGGGTAAGCTTCTATTCTAGGGATTCTATTAATGATTTCCGTTCAAATACACCCCTCATAGTCACGCAAGCATGATGTAGGCGTATAGCCCTATGAAGTGATGCACCCATCCTTTGAAACTTTAATCTCAAGAATGATTTTGTTTATAGTGGGTTGGAATGGCATGGTATTGTTGGGATTAATGGGAAGTAGTACTGAGAGGGGAGGGGTGAATCAGTACCTCTAAAACTTTTTTATATCCTTTAATCAATTAACATTTGTAATCAATTGCATATCCATTCAATCTGATCTATACTATCTTGGTGTGAGTTATATCAATTCATAACATTAATAAATATGTGAATCATTTATAGAAACATTCATGAACATAATTGACACATAACACAAGATATGATATCACAGAAAACTCATGTTAGGAAGTAAAAACTGCAGTGGGGATGGCACCCACAAAAATTCACTATCTGTATATTGGAAGGGGCCAGTTAAAGCTTTCAATTTGATCACTTCTACTGATCTACCCTATTAAGAGCATCGGTGGAGACCTGTTAAAGTCTACTATGTTAAGAGCTTTAGCAACACTGTTAAGTGTGCACTTAGTTAAAAGATTTGATATTGGACTGTTAAATCCACCTTTCTTGAAAGGAATTTTTACACTTTGCTCCACTTGTTAGAATGATAGAAAATTAAAAATTGACCTGGTAAATGCAATCTCCTATTACTGATACAGATCCTATGTAGTTCACATAAAAATATTATCACCTTAACTATGATTGAATAATACCTCTGATTATCAGTTTCTTCTATTCTTGGTTCTGCTAACCAAATTCTTCTTTTTCTGTTCTGGTTCTTGAAACTCTAAATTCAATCCATAGATGTGCTCATTCTATTCTTCTCTCTCTTTGTCTTTCTCACACACATTCTATTGAATGATTACATCATCTATTTATAGATGGATTGACTTCATTGAGTTGTGATAAAAACAATGTTAACTCTAAGATAAGGTTTACAACTTACACCTAGATCTCCTAGTCAATGTGTTTTAAATCAGTTAGACTGATTAAAACACTTACATTAACATTTCGTGTCCCTAAAGAAATGGATTTAAAACAATTAAATATCCTATAAATAGAATACACTTTCTTTATCTAACATGGAAGTCAGATCCACTTTTTGTAGGCTGCAACTGACTTTTGGTTCTGTCTGTCGGTCATGCTTGACTGTCCTTCAGTTTTTACTATCGGTTTCACTGTATCTATCTTGTCAGTCTGCACTGTAACTTTCATTTCAGGTTCCTCTGTTGGGTTCCACTTTATCTTTCTCCTTTGTGATTTTTGGTTTATACACTACCTTGTGTCATCGGTTCTCTCTGTACTTAGTCATTTTTGGTGATCTCCTAATCTGGTCTTCAGTTTTCTCTTTCCTATCTTTCATTGTAATCTTACAGAAAGTGTTGCTTGTATACTAATGACAAATTAATGTCATCAATCTCTCCCTTTGACATTAGTATCAAAAAATGATATGTGCAAAATACTAACAAAATGTTAAGTATATACAACATATATAATCCTTAGTCATTTAATGACTCCCCCTATGTATATGCCGATATATCTGTACATATGATATCTTTTCCTTCTACATATCATTTTCCCTTTATGAGTATACATATACATATCTACCATTTTCCCATCTGAATGAATGTACATAACATTTTCCTTTATATTTTTTTACAATATATCATTTCCCCCTTTATTTGATATTAATGGCAAAGGTCATTTTACCTTAGAACTTATAAAAAAAGTGTGAATGAGAAGACTTCATGTCTTCCATCATTTTCTCCCATTACTCTTTGAGGTTCTCTAGAGACATATGATCAAGTGTTATATTTGAATGCATATCATAGATGTTGTCTGCTACAGACATCTCGGGAGTCCCTATCAGTTGCCTTGCAGAACTGATATGTTGTTGTAGCAGCGTAAGATTTGGAAGAAGTTGAGCTTGTAGCTCAGTTACTTATTCAAAATGTGTCTCTTCCTCCCATATCTCTTGCCTTAACCTTTTTACCTCAATGATATTTTCATAATGCAGTTTGACTGCATTGTCTCCATCTGTGGTTAAGAAACTAGCACTGTTTGCTAGATCTGCATCTAGTTTTTCTATATTGTCACTATTCTCCTTAGTGAACTTTTCTATTGTGCTCAACTTTTGAATTAAGGTTATAGCTTCAGATATGATGGGGTCTAATTCAGATATGAATTCTAATAGATTTACCTTATTCTCTGCCACTTCTTGGCTGATGTTCTCTATGAGCTTTTGTTGGTACTTAATTTTGGCTCTCTCCTCAATTGCCTTCTCAGTATCAATGTTCAGAGTTGTGATTGCGTCAGTGAGGGTAGCTAGTTGATCAAGTATAGGCTTGCTTTGATCAATATCAACATCAGGTATAATTTGATGTAGAATGTCCCGTGTTGCCTCCAGTACCATGGAGTCCCTATACTATTTCTTCAACTACTCTTGCAATGCCTTCCTCTAGCATATCTCTCCATATTTTTTTAATGTGTCCATGTCAATTGTAGAGGGGTCACACTTCGGTATTTCAATGATTTCATCTAGTGCAACCTCTAACTTGTTTTTCTTTGTTTTCTTCTTCTTCTTCTTTTGTGACTCAGTAGAATGTAGCACCATTGCCAATTTCTCAGCCTTTTCTATTGTGCTTGATGATGTGACCCGTTGTGCTTTTGTTTTCTGTTTGGCATCAGTTTCAGCTCATCGGGTGTCTGCAGACATCTCCACATTCACCTTAACATCGTCGGTAACATCCTTGCCTATTTTCTCAAGAGTACCATCTTTTGGTTTGTCTCCTTCATTGGTGTCCTTTGCATCATCTTCCTTGGTGTTTTCATTCTTGTCTTGAGTCTCTACATCTTTGTCCTTATCTCCTTTTGTAACCTTGTTAGTGTTGGTTATATATTGAGTATCTCTGATGTTTTGCTGACCATCGGTGTTGTCTTTATTGGCTTCTTCTCCTGCATCCTTTGGAGTTTCCTTCTCAAGTTATTTGCTTTTTTCTTGCATGATATTGATAGCTTGTATCAATATTGGTAGTTTGCCTGGAATGTTCACCTGCGCACTATCAATTGTTGTGTCCTATTCATCGGTTATATCTTTTGCAATAGTGACATCTTCATCTTTATTGATTTCATTTGTTGGGTCATTGGTAATGTCGATGACATTGGTATCCACAATGTTGTCATTTGTGGTATCATCCCATGTATCATCTGTGACATCTGCAGTCTTATTCCCTATTGTATCATCATCTTCTTTACCTAACTCAATAGATGTATTATCTTGAGTTGCCTTATCAAAATCTTTTTGTTGAAGGTCTTTGTCGGGGCTATCTTTCTCAATTGGTCGGTTCATGATCTTGCACCATTTCTTGTGGCTGTCCTATTCAAGTTCAATCAACTTCCCTTCAAGAAAGTTATATTCCCTTAGATTTGTTGAGAATTCCTTCTTGTGTTTCTCCATCATCTTGTGTATCTCTACCTTTTTAGATTCAGGTGGCATTAGAGAAACAAGTACTCTCTCTCTCTCTGATTTCTTTCTCATTTTTCAAATAAAATGTCCAATGGGAGGATAATCTATCCAAGAGCTCCCATGGTACATAACTTCCTTCAAATTGCATGGGTACATATTTGAATTTATACATTTTAGCTATCATGGCTTCCTCAATTTTATTATGATCTTCTTGATTTTGTTTATCCCATTTTCTAATGTGTGGATCTGTAATGGATCCAGAATTTGCAATATAAATGCAAATGTCATCAATAGTATCAGATTCTTTTACCTTGACATTTTCTGCCTCTAAGGCTTCATCTTGCTTCATGTCTTCTATGTCTTCTCATGTTCTGATGAATTTTCTACCCTTCTTGTTTTGTCCTCTTTTCAGTGCGGGAGCTTTCCTTTTGTAAGTCATGACCTTTCCTTTCTTAAGAGGTGAAGGAGTAGATTCTTTGGATGTTTGGCTTCTAGTCCTTGAAGCAGTTGTAGCCCTTGGTTTCTTAGATGGTGGAGGAGGTGGAAAATCTGACTTTATTTCCTCAGAGTCATTCTTTTCTTCATCTTTACCAATAAACACCTATTCTTCGGTTTCCTTCTCTTGTTCAATTTCTTCATCTTGCTCAACTTCTTCCTCGTCTACAGGTAGAATCTTCTTGAGATTCTTTACCATTTTGTCCTTTTTTACTATCTTCTTGACAACTAGGCCTGACTTAATTCTTGACTTGGCCTCTTCATATGTGCCAAACCTTAGTTTCTTTTTGTCCAGTGGTTCATTGATTAAGGCATCAATTGCCTTTGTTTCAATATCAATGTTGATATTATATTCCAGTGGTTGAAACCATGGTGTCCTTGCTACAGCAGGTTTGATGTAAGTATTATCTATGTCAACCATGAAGCATATCTCATCCTTATATTTCTTGATGATTTTCTCGGGGATTCTTACCTCTTTTGCATTTGGTTTTTGAATACATTGAAGTATTCATCCATGACTGTTTCAAAATTATCTCCCAGTACAACTATGTGCTCACTGATTTGCATGGTGACCGGTTTGGTGCTGTCCCATTTCACATCTCCCACCGATGGGAACTTTTCTTGAAAATAAAAGAAAATACACATGATTAGTGAGCTAAACTTACAAGTGTTTGACTTTGCATTCTTGATTTTCTTTAGATTGTCCTTCAACTGAATCAGGAGTAGCTCAGATAAGTCCAACTGTGTACCCTTCTTCACAATTTTGTAAGTTGTGTCCACTGCACCTGATGCAATGTTGTTTAATCTGCTAGCCTAGAAGAATTTGTAACCCAATACACATGCACCAAACTTAATCTCATCATCGATTATTGTTGTTACTTTTAATCCACGACCATCCCATTTAGCTCCTATCATCTTTTCGGTCTCTGCCTTTGGTGGATGCTTTAGTGCCTTTAATTTATCAATTATGGGGTAACTGGTGACCGCATGGATGACATTTCAGGTTATTTCCTTTAGTTCATCCAATCATAACTTGTTGTGCATTCTTCTCAATACTAACCGAATCCTATCAATTTTGAAGACCTTCAGAAACATTAGGGCATTGGTGAGCCCTTTCACCTTAATGTGTTTGTTCTCTTCCTTAACTATTCCATCATCATTACAAAGCTTCTTGTAAGATTCTTCTACCTTTGATGTTCCAATCCCTGCAATCTTGCAGTGTATGAAGGATCAGACATCTTCAACTAGCAAAACCCTAGCTAGAATGCGCAAAAATGCACCAGCATCTTCAGGTTGTGAGGCAACCTCAGGATGGATCTTATAATTGGGTTCCTCACATGTCGTGTTCTTGATGACTTTGAACTCATCTTTCTTTTCATTCTTAGATTTCACAAATCGTGAAGTCGATGCCATTTTCAAAAAATTAGGGCTTCTTCGTAATACATAAAAATAGAGTTGTTGGTCTCAAAGAACTTACTGTTTGTGCTTGCAAAGATCTCTGAACTACTTTGGAGTACTGGAGGTCGAGTCATGATCGCTTTGTACTCAAAAATCACCTTTGCTCGCTCTGCTCTGGGTGTCATGACAAATGAGTCATTCTGATGCCCTATTTATAGTCATTTCCCTAAAACGCATGTCATAAATGCTCACCAACTCATCATTGTCTAAAGAGTGAGTTCGTCGATGAAGACTTTACTTCCATCGGTGACACTTACAATGTTTCAGAGCAGTCAATGTTCACTTTTCTTTTACCGATAGGTTTCAATAACACAGACAGTTTGTTCATGTGCTTGTTTACCAATGAGGCTTGGTTTATACTAGCAAATTTTGCTTTTAACCGACGCTTCTCGGTAAATGTAGGCAGTCTTAACTTTAAGTGTATACCGACAGGTTTTGGTATATATGTCCGAAAGCATAGTTTTCACATATTTCAATAAGTACAACCATGATGCATTTTTCTTATGCTAATTTGTAATTATTTCAATACAATATGGAACTGATGTAAAGTAATAGCTTGCGGTAATGCAGTTCCATACTTGTTCTTCTTAGGTGGGGTTGGTGATGTCACCAGATCCATTAGATGGGGTGTCACCATTTGCATTGCTCGTTCCAGCTTCATCATTGCTTGAATATTTTCTCCCCATTTTGTCTCTAGCCCTCCGGATATCTTCAATGGTGTTTCCATTAGGATATGTACTTGTCTCTGTCATTCGGTCTCTGCAGTCTTTCTTGAGATGACCAACTTTATGAAAGTGTAAGCATGCCATTCCGGGGTTAGTCCAGCCTCTAGAATTTTTAGTCCATAGTCTCATACAGTTTGTATCAATGTGACCATATCTTCCACATTTTTTACAATTTGTCCAAGCATTGTAGTCCCATACATACTGATTACCGACATTCTTCGGTTGATATGGAGTTTCTTGACCTTTAGGCTTCCATGCTTTCTTTTTCTTTTTCCAGCATTCAAGACTTGTGTGCCCATTCATTTTTCATGTAGGACAATATTTGTCCATATAGGTTTCCTTCTTTGGTTGATCCATCTTAGACTTACATTCATATGCTTTATGTCCTTTCTTGTTACATTTATAACAGAATCCTATGAATGAAGATGTAGATTTAGGAATACCTTTCATTTTGCCTCTGCATACATTTGATGTGTGGCCTTGCTTTCCACAGTGTTTTCATGTAAGCTTTCTTGGTCTTGGATTTTCATAGACATTATTTGGATTGGATTGATTTGATGATTCTCCATTTTTGGTAAAACCTAGACCATTGTTGTTATTGACTCTTCGTTGTCCCTCAAGAAAATCATCCATTCTTTTATTTCTCTCTTCATCCTTTTTGATAATTTCATTATGTTGTTGATGTATTCTTAATTCATGCTTTAACTTTTCATTCTCATCCCTTAGTTCACCGATAGCTTCTACTCTTTCAATGAGTTCAACATTTATTTTGTTTGTCTCTTGACTCATAAGAATAATCTGATTTGTTATCTCATGGTGATGCTCTGTAAGTCTCTGTATTTCAGTCTCCTTTTCTTTTATCTTTTCTGTGATCTTTCTTCTATCATCAATAGCTAGTGTTCTTTCTTGTTCAGCCAGTCTAGCATTGTTCATGACATCAATCATCCTTACCATCTATGTCTCTTGACCGATTTGCAAAGATTTAACTTGCCCATCCAGATGTAGATTGATTTCAGTTAGGCTTGTGATGATTTCTTTTGATGTACCTGATGCTTTGCTTGTAGTTGATCCTGAAGACTCAAAGAAACCTGGAATCTCTTCTTCTTGATAATCTTTTTCATTTCTCTTGTTTCCATACCTTTTGTTTCATCAAGCAACTGTCTCATGCTGATTCTAGCTTCTTTATACTGTTCATAGAACATCTGAATTTCAAGCTTTTTGTTCTCAATATTTTTATCAAGTTTGTACTTCTCCATTGTATGATCTTTTCTCTTAATCCTTTAAGCTTTCCAAGAAATTACTTAGCTCTGATACCAATTGTTGGGATTAATGGGAAGTAGTACTGAGAGGGGAGGGGTGAAGCATTACCTCTAAAACTTTTTTATATCCTTTAATCAATTAACCTTTGTAATCAATTGCATATCCATTCAATCTGATCTAAACTATCTTGGTGTGAGTTATATCAATTCATAACATTAATAAACATGTGAATCATTCATAGAAATATTCATGAACATAATTGACATATAACACAAGATATGATATCGCAGAAAACTCCTGTTAGGAAGTAAAAACTGCGGTGGGGATGGCACCCACAAAACTTCACTATCTACAGATTGGAAGGGGCCAGTTAAGGCTTACAATTTGATCACTTATGATGATCTACCCTATTAGGATTATCGATGGAGACCTATTAAATTCTACTTTGTTAAGAGATTTAGCAACACTGTTAAGTGTGCACTTGGTTAAGAGATTCGATATTAAACTATTAAATCCACCTTTCTTGAAAGGAATTTTTTCACTTTGCTCCACTTGTTAGAATGGTAGAAAATTACAAATTGACCTGGTAAATGAAATCTCCTATTGCTAATATAGATCCTATGTAGTTCACATAAAAATATTATCACCTTAACTGTGATTGAATAATACCTTTGATTATCGGTTTTCTCTTTTCTTGGTTCTGGTAACCAAATTCTTCTTTTTCTGTTCTGGTTCTTGAAACTCTCAATTAAATCCATAGATGTGATCGTTCTGTTATCCTCTCTCTTTTTATTTCTCACACACATTCTATTGAATGATTACATAATCTATTTATAGATGGATTGACTTCATCGAGTTGTGATAAAAACAATGTTAACTCTAAGATCAAGTTTACAACTTACACCTAGATCTCCTAGTCTATGTGTTTTAAATCAGTTAGCCTGATTAAAACACCTAGATTAATGTTTCTTGTCCCTAAAGAAATGGATTTAAAACAATTAAATATCCTATAAATAGAATACACTTTCTTTATCTAACGTGGAAGTCAGATCCACTTTTTGCGGGCTACAACTGACTTTCAGTTCTGTCTTTCGATCATGCTTAACCGTCCTTCAGTTTTTACTATCGGTTGCACTGTATTTGTCTTGTCGGTCTACACTGTAACTTGCATTTTGGGTTCCTCTTTTGGGTTCCACTTTATCTTTCTGCATTGTGATTTTCAGTTTACACACTACCTTGTGTCATCGGTTCTCTCTGTACTTAGTCATTTTTGGTGATCTCCTAATCTGATCTTCGATTTTCTCTTTCCTGTCTTTCGGTGTAAGCTTACCAAAAGTGTTGTTTGTATACTAATGACAAATTAATGTCATCATGGTATTAACCTTGTTCCCACTTGAGTCATTCCCGTGAGATTTTTTCCTTAACAATAGGCTCTCTAAAGGATAGTGTAGAAAACTAAATAGATAGAAAGAAAGGGTAGAGTTTTTGGGTCACCCTCAAGGGGAGAGAGAATACTCTCCTATCTCAATTATTTATCCTAGACACAACATACACTCCTTCATTTTAATCCCACATAAAAAAAAGTTTCCTAAGTTTAAGCAAGACAAAAAAGACAATAAACAATGAAAAATGAATTTCTTTCTTTTTAGCTTGGTTTGTCTTAATTTTCAAGCCTTCCTCGCCTACAAGAAAACAATTAGAAAATAAACGGGGTCTTTGACAAGCATGCTTCTCCTTGACAAACATGGGTCTTTGACAAGCATGCTTCGTTGTATTTCCACAAGCTAAAAGAAAGAGTGAGTATTGAAAGGAAATAAGACTTAGACATACCTGGATTACTTGACATGCGCATACTTAAAGTAAAGTTATATTTTTTCATGAAAATATCTGAGTGTGTTGATATACCTTCAGAAATCACATGTTTCTTCTTCAAATTTGATTTCTTGTACTTCTCTTTGCAACCTTTGACAATGGGAAATCTTGCGGGTGAGGTCTCTGCGTGAGCATGATGTCAGAGTACATCTATTGACCTTCCTTTCCATTTTCCATTTGTATGTCCTACAAAGAAACTAAGAAAATCAATGATAGAACATTAAGATTAACCTTCAAATCCCAAAAAAGTAGAAAAGACATAAAATAGAGTAATTACAAAATAACCCTGTCGATTGTGAAATAATTTTGCCAATTGCGAAATAGAAACTTCATATGCGAAATAATTATATTTATTGCGGAATCCTACCGAAAATAGAATCTAAAAGAAGTGCAAACAATTGTGAAATAATGAGAATCGATTGCGGTAATAAACACGTCAATTGAGAAATTACTCTTGCAATTGAAAAATACAATAAAACCTAAAAAAATAAAAAAATAAAATGAATGAAAGAATCTCATCCATACACTTGAGATTGAGGGATTTTTTTGATCATCTACAATAAATCTGTGGGTTGTAAGCTCATGTCAGGTTCACCATAATGTATATGCTTAAATCTGCACACTCAAACAAATGAGATTTGTAGCATCGATTTGAAATGAAAGAAATCAAACAACTACTAAGAATGAGCCTATTAACAATAAAATAACAAACATTTAAAATGAAAAAAATGAGTGCAAACCCCAATGTTTGAAGCTTCTATTGCTTCTCTCTACTCCTTCTGAAATGTCATGTGTATGGTGCTCAGGTTTGGCATTGACAACATTTATAAATTGGGAGTGTTGATAAATTGAGATCAAAATGGTAATGATTTTCTAATGATTCATATGAAAATTTTGTAGAATAATTTTGCACAAAGTTGGATCTCTCAAACGATTATGAAGGCTTGATTTATAGACTTGGAAGATTGATTCGACAGTCGAGATTAATCCTAGAAATTTTAAATGGAGTGTTGAGATATATAGGAACTAGAGAAGAATTTAGTAAATCTTCATTCTTAACTAAAGAGAAGAGGGAATCATTCAGGGAAATTGAATAATTGAATAATTTGAACTGAAGTTTCCATTTTTGAATTGGAGAGAAGAGGGAATGATTTGGGCAACTGTAGATTTTAAACTGAAGTTTCCATTTTGGAACTAAAGAGAAGATTATGGAAAGATTATTGGATTTTAGAAAATTAGAAATGCTTGTAAATGGGATTTTTGAATTCAATTTTAATTTGAAAATAGAATTTAGAGGGAAATTAAATTAATTAATTAGGAAGAATAATTAATAAGTTTAAATAATTAAATTTAAACTTTAGGAAATTGAACTTAATTAACTAATAAAGATTAACTAATTATATAAAATTAATTATTTAATTAATTTTAGAGAAAGGATTGAATGATTAGAAAAACATATTTAGAAGAAATAGATGATTAACTAATGATTAAAAAATCATTAATTAATAGAGGAAAATTAGTAATTAAATGCAAGGTCACAAGTCTATCCATTTTAGGGTGTCTACATGAACAATTGTCTTTTAAACTCAAGGTCACTTACATATTCTCTCCTCTTGCACCTAAGGGTGAACTTGAGTGCACAGTAAATAAGTGATCTTGTTTTCTTTTATGAGGCCTACTTAGGGATTTCATCACCCCAAGGGACGACCTCAATCCTATGATCCGATAGAGTATAAATAGTGGGGCCTGAATTGAAAGACATGCCTCTTGGAAGTAGAATCTTGTCAATCTTGGCTAATCCCCAAAGAAATTTATACCTTTGGGAAGTGAAGGTGGATATTTGGTTACCATTTCCTCTCGGTTGTTTGACATTATTACCTTCCATCTATAGACTTGGGCCTCACATACCTTGTGTATACAGAAGATATCCCCTAGTTGAACTTGTGTGGCCTATAGTTGAACCTTATTGGTAATCATTTCTTGTGTATGCAAGGTTTTATACTCATTATTGAGTAGGATTGTTAATGTGCCTTATGTATTGGAATGTTTAAATCACCTTCCCCACTTAAAACCAAAAAGTTGACACATTATCCAAACACATCCTTGGGAATTTGTCTTGTTTTCCATTTTGTTCTTGTGTGCTTTTATAATTGTTTGAAAATTAAAAAAATAAGAATAATCATAAAGTCAAAAAGTAAAAAAAAACTTAAAGTCAAAGTGAACAAAGCTAATCACACTTGTCAATTCTAGAGCCTAAACAAGAGAACCAATGACCACCTTGGCTCAAAAATTTTAAGATCTCAAGATATAAATTTATGACATTCAAGTTCAACAAGACAAATTAATGATTTATCATGAGAAAAAAAATCAATATGTCAAGAATGAGAAGCTTCAAAATATTCTTAAACGACTATATGAGGTGGAACTGGAAATAATGGCTAAAAATCAAAAGCAACAATTACCAAGGCACCAAGGTACTTCCCCAAGATAACAATATACTTCTTCTATTAACACATTCCAATTTGAATATCATAGAGATAGAAAATTCACACCTTTGGGGAAATCCATTGTGTTATATTTAGAGGAACTTCTTGAGCATAATATTATTACATTGCCTACAGAAAAAATGCGTGGATATACATGGTTGAGTAACTATTATCCATATCATACACACAACAATCATAAGACTTAAAATTGCATGAAATTGAAACATAAGATCCAAGACCTCTTTGATGATGGTAATCAAAGTTGAGGATCCTAATAGCACGCCTAAAAGAGAAGAAGAGACTACTTTCAAGCATGATCAAAACCATGAACCTACGTCTAGAAATGGCTCACAAATTTCCTACATCTCTCCCACCATTATATAATCTCCTAAAGCTTCCTAAAAACACTCCACATTATCTCCCTCAAACAATGAACACAATGATGAAATTTTTTATGTCCACCCTCAAGGACTATCTACTATATAAATGCAAGTTAATCCAAATCTTGATGAAAATACCTCCGATACTTCCAAATTAATAGATCCTTTTCCATTATGCACTTCAATTCCACTCATACCAACTCTAGAAACTCTTATTAAAAATATTTCCTCATCATGCTAAAAAATGGACTCCCTCCAAAAATCCCCTATGAATATCCAAACTCCTACCTCTTCCTTAGAAGTGGCTCCATGTGAGGATAATCTAAACAATGATGAAAAATTTCCTAACAAAGATCAAGATAAAGATACCAAAATAATCCAAATTCATTCAAATTTTGACCAAGATCCCATATCCCAAGAACATCATGATGATCCCCTTCTACCTTTTCACTTCTTCCAAGATGATTCCCTTCCATCTCACGAGAAAAATATATTTCCAAGTTCCATTCCTAATCTACCTTCTAAGAAAGATCATGATATCCCTTACATCATATCCAATGAACCTATCAAAAATCTAATGAAAATAACCTTTTCAAGTAAATCCAATGATCCTCCTCCACGTCAATGTCAATGAATCCTATCATCTCCTTGTTAGAATCCTCCTTTTTTACTTCAATAACCTATCATTCATCCTATCCCCCCTCATTATCATAATCCTCCTCAAGCTACCATCAATCCTCAGGCTACCATCACTCCTCAAGCTAACATCACTCCTATTGAAGCCAGTAATGAACACCTTGATGTAAAAGAAAATCCTAATGATGATGGCCATGGATACATAGATTACACTCAAGATGTTGATATCCCTTCAATAAACTATATTACTCCATTTAAATTCAAAATATGCATTGACCATCCTCAAAATCCATTTTGGGTCCTTATACCCCAAAAATTAAGACTTTATTATTTCCATCCATCTTGGGTCTGTTAACCAACTGATGGTAATGATGATCAAGACCGAGTTCAGTAGAATACAAGCAAGTAGAATGGTTAGATCAGTTGCTATTTTTTCATTGATGTCAAACAATTGATTTCTAGTTTTTATTAAGTTTCCATATAATTCAAGAGGAACTTAATTGGGAAGATAGTAAAGATCAGACAATGATGAGTTACTATTGATATAATTGTTTTTACTTAACATTTGATGTTGTTAAGTCGTTAGAGCAGAAAGGTCAAGTCGGTAAAGGGAACAAACCTAGTTACCAAGAAGTGAGAAGTATGTTGGTAATGTGAAGTGTTAGTCGGTCGAGAAAGGAAAAGTCAGCCACCAAGTGAAGTTGACAACCAAGTAGAGGCTAGTCATCAAGCAAGGTCAATAACTGAGCGAAGTCATATACTGAGTGAAGTCAGTCAATGAGTCACTGAGCGTGGAGTGAATTTTGAATTCAAGGATCAGAACGCATTCAATGAGAAGGAACAAAGATCAAGAAGATGCTAAGGATGGAGAAAAAGTTTGTTACAAAGATATAAGATCATGGAAAATCAAGTTGAAGATATGAGATGAAGATTAAGAGGCAAAAAGTAAAGTTGTGAGTTCCAAGAAAATGCAAGTTCCAAGGTGAAGTTAACCATTTAGCCAAGTTGTAGATACATTAAATTAGTTGATAAGAGATGATCTGATGAATGAGTGCAATTGAAAGAATACCTAATCAATGAGATTAAGAGGAAAAATAGAGGCCTATATATTGTTGAGTCTATATGTTTATACAGAGATGTTGGTGTGTTGAAGAGTTGAAGTGCTACCGAGTAGAGTAGAGAAAGAGGTGGAGATCTAGCCCAGAGAAGAGACTGATGAGTTGTTGTTTCCAGTAGTTTCAGAGAGCACACAAGGGATCTAATCAAGAAAAAGGTAGTTGCAGAATCACAAATCAATTCAGTACATTGTTGCTTACTAATCTTTGTAACACAAAATATCTTAACCGAGTGGACCTAACAAGTCATTTTGTAAATCCTTGTGAAAGGTGACATTATAGGATTAATTTTTAAAGTCCTCTAACCAAGCCACTCCTAACATGGTGAATATATTAATAGATATAAGGTAAATTCCCTAATATGGCCACATCTAATAAATGTGCATTATAATCCTCAACAGGATTGGCTCTTAACCAAGCATACTTCAGAAGAGTATTTCTTTTTGTGGGTGATAATTCCCATGAAGGTTTTTCCCAAATTGGGTTTCCTCATTAAATTTGGTGTTACATGTGATGCTTGATAACTGTGGATATTAGTTTCTTATGTTATACATTGTTTATCAAGTTTGTGAAGTGTTTATAAGTTTCGGTTGTTGTTGTTATTTGAGTTACCGAGTTGAATCAGAGGTTTAGTTTTAAAGTTTTAAGTTTCAATATTCTCTAATTCACCCCCCTCTCAGTAAACCATCATTTGGTAGGGAAAACCAACAGGGTCCTTATGTCTCTCCATCTACATACCCTATCATAACTCAAGGTCAACACAGGCGCACGACATTGAATACCTTCCAATTGTCCATCTACATGAACTCATCTAGAGTACCTCCATATCATCCATGAATCCCAATTTATTTGGAAGCGATTTGGATGTCAAGCATAAAATACACAAATTCACATGAAATCAAGGATCAACATTTCTAATATAATCAAAATGTCAAAACAAAGCAACATTTGATGCAAAAGAAAAAAAGGAAAATTAATAAAAAAAAAAACTGTGGATTCCTAAATCCCTTTTTGAAGAAATGAAATTTAGAAAATCCCAAGAAAAATCAAAAGCTATGTGGATTCCTAAATCCATTTTTGAATAAAGGCACTCTAAAGAATCACAAGGACAATAAAATTAAAAAGATACATGGATTTTGAAGTTGCTTGTACAAGAATTACACACTAAAGAAAAATTAAAATTGGCATTAAATCTTGCTACTCCAAGGTTTTCCTCTAATTCTCCATACAAACATCTTCGATCATCTCCTTCATCCATTTTCGGTCCTCGTGTCTTGAAATCCACATCCTTTTCTCCATCAAAATTTAAAACTTCAAAATCCACATTTCATCCATCACTCTACCACCCTTTAAGGTGTGTTCTAAAGTTGATCCTGTCACCCTTTCCATCCACTCCTACAAAAATCTTCTAGCACCTCATTCATTATCCAACACTTATTTCCTATTCTCTGCTCTATTATCCAACATATTCCTTTTATCCTTTTGTCATGTTTATCAAATCATTTGCATGATTCATTGTTTATAGTCCATTTATCATCCTTTTCTTCTCCCTTTACCCTCACCCTATCAATGTATTTGAGCATAATTTCAATAGACATTGTCTATTGTAGCACATATTTCAAGGATATTATCTAAAGAACAATATTATTGTGTTCTTCTTTCATCTCCTATTATGTATCCAATCTCTTCCAAAAAAAAGTTAAACAAAATGTAAAACAAAACATATAGAAAAACTGAAAAAAAAAATGTAATGAGAAACAAATTTGTCCATGTGTGAAAACCACCTCAGTGGTGCCTTGGAAAACTATCATGATGATATCCTATAAAAAGGCATCATACATAATCCATTATTCTTTTGCACTCTACACTAGGGTCAAATTTCAAGCATGTCATCTTATCCCCCATATTATCTTATATCCCTTATCCTCCATTATCCTTCATTCACATTATCTTCATCCATACCCCTTTTTCACCTTTGATCTCGACAAGGTTGAGGACCTTCATGAGTATCAAGTATCTATTGGTCCCTATTCACTATCTCATCTGTTATCTTGTTTATATCATCCCTTATCCCCTTTGATCTTGTTTATCACATCTATATCTTATCTTTATCCTTTTCAAATTGACCCCTTGATCTTTATCAACATAAGGACATAAAATGCAAAAATGTGTTTTCAAAATCTTCTTCAAGTGTCCATTCCTTTGGACCATATGACATACATCACACCATTTCATCACCTTGCATTTTCATATTTCAATCTCTATCTTGGGTAATATGGTATCTTATTATGTGATAGTCCTTTAAGATCTCATCATCCAAATAAACTTCCTTCATCCATTTCTATCTTATCAGTTCATTCATACATTCATAATATGTTATGCCTTGCTAGACATTAGGGGAAAATAAATACATCAAGCTTGAGAATGAACTAATCAATGGTCAAACATTTAAAGTCCTAAAAATCATAAACAAATCTAATAAAATTATAAAAAATCTTAAAAAATTCTTGAAAAAAATCACAAAAATACAAAATTTTAAAAATCCAAAAATGATTAAACTTAAAAAATCCAAAAAAAAATAAAAATGTACAAAATATGTAATAAATTATCTCAAACACAAACATTTGAGCAACCTCATTACAACATTGTGCTTACCAAAGTAGGAATCGACCAACAACCTATCAAACTAGCTTATTGTCATGTGATCGTCAATCTTTATCAATTTATATAGTGTTTTCATCCAACGCTATCATGATCAATCACTTACCTTATACAAGATGAATCCTTTCTTAAACCAAACATGTTGATCCAATCAAACACATAAAGAATTGTTTCTACATGAAGCATGATGGATGTTTTCTTGTGAGTCTCTGATTTCTTTTTGATTTTATCTTTTGGTGGCATGTCTTTAGCTCTCTGGGATGTCTCTCACTAGAGATTTCATCTCTACGGTGTATTTGACTAGAGCAGCGATGATGCGGCATGTTTACTCATTTTCTACTTGTGGATTGTTCTTTAGTCATAATATTTCTTAGGACATTATTATCTAAGGTCATCGAGGGTGTATAGGTCACATGTGAACTGGGGCATTCCTTAATTATCAGATGTGTCTTCCTATTCACAATTGGTATGTCAACCCATTTGGATCTAAAGCATATCTAGATCAAGTTATCCTTTTTCCACAATAAGCTCAATGATGATAAAAGCACTAAAAATAAAAAGGATTCTCATCACCTTCACTTATCTATTTTCACCATCCTTTTGCCAACTCATTTCATTCATCATTCTCATATCTCTTATTCATCAACTATTTCTCTCACCATATTTTCATCATTCTAATTCTTCTTCCTCATCTCAAATATGAATAACTTGTTTCATCTAACTGATACATGCCTTTTAATTTAGATTTTAAATCAATCAAATTTCTTCTTCATGTGTGATCTCATTGCGCCTTGATCAATCAATCAATCATCCTACCACCTTATCGCTCACATCAATCTCACTCTCAAATAAACTTAATCAAATAATCAACTTGGCTCTACTGATCATTTCCATTAATTTTTCAATAACACCTCTCTAATGTTCATTTTCATCAAATTTACATTTCATCTTAATCACTTGCACAATATCAAACATCCAATATTTTCCTTACAATATATCAAGAGATCAATCTTATCACACTTCATCTGATCAATCTCTCAAGGGGGGCATATCATATTTATCATCATCCTCACCACTAGGGCATATATCAGCTAATCAAATTTTCTTTGAAACAACGCAACATACTCCATTGTCTCAAATAGGGGAAAATATAGACACATAAATCTATCCTCGATATTCATCAAATTTCTTATGTTAATTAAGTAGGTATTATGGCTTATTTTTAATTTTTTATATGATTTTCTATCATTACATCGTTAAATCATTTCTCCTCTATTTTTATTCATTATATCATTTAATCTTAAAAATCATTTATGAGATTAATTTAAACTTTTAATAAAATTATTTGATGAATCCTTAATCTACCTAAGCCTATCCATCTCTAACCTTTACCACATCATAAATATGTCCTATTTATAACTCCTTCACCCCATCCATTCCCACCACTTATCAAATGTGATATAAATGATCTATAACTACTTCCAACTATCTCCTATAATCCCACGTTCCTCCTACTGCGTTCTCTCCCATATGAAGACACTTATAAATATATTTCCCCTCTCTTTATGAGTCTCTAGCAATTATGATTTATCTATCTCTAGCATCAGAAATTTCTGATTTATTCTTTTTCAATACTTGTGAGATCATTTGGTGGTGTTTTAGTCCTTAGATTCATCATTTTGATTCCCCATTCATTGTAGCCTCTTGTTCAAATTATGCTTTTGATAATATAAAAATATGAACATAATATATTGAGGAATAGGAAAGCAATGGAGTATGAATTTTGTTAAAATGTAATTGTTTTGTTTAGATTTCTATTATTTTGTATTTGTATTTGGCATGAATAGATCCATTTTTGGATGTTGGGAGGAGTTTTAAATATTTTATTCATACTTCCATTTCCTCCATCTACAAGAGAAGAATATCAAGAGAAAGAATTACAAAATCCTCTAGTTGTTGCAAAAGTAGGACCTACACGAGAGGTGACTCCAAAGGTATCCATTTCTATCAATATGCTAGTATAGCCCCTTGATACCATTGTAGATTATTTTTCCATTGTATCCATTAGTCGTATCACACCTCTAGTCTTAGTTCAATCAATATGTTCTTCCTCTGCTACTGAGTCTATTTTTGATACTCCACATAATAATCTCGATAATATTTTTGATCCTTTTTAATATTTTCTGAATTATTCTAAAGTGTTCACTACCATTCTTGGCAATACCATAATAGATTTTGACAAATTTATGTCTGACTCTATGCAAAATTTATCAACTATAAAAATCATATCTATAAGTTTGACTGAAACCCCACCCATTGTGTCTACCATGGCACAATAATAGACTAGACCTAGTCAAACACTTGTTATAGGTATCAAAGAAGACACTTCCAATCTTCCTACATGGTTGGGAGAAATTACACCAAAGAGGAAAATGCAATCCATCTCCCAAGATGACTTTGAATTCACTCAACTTAATCAAACCAATCCTAAGGTTGCAAAAAGAGCTAAACCTCTTTCTAGAGTTAGAGTGGATAAAGACAAGAATAAGTATGCATAAGTAGTTGAACCGCCTCTTGACAAGAATGCTAAGGATGTTAAAATTTTAGATTATTCAATCAAGAAAGTTGAACTTAGATATCAAACACATGAAAGTTCCAAGGAGGATGCATGTGAAGCCATGGATATGTATACAACCGTGGATGCACTAATCTAGAAGTATGATCATGATAAAGTTGTTAAGGATCATTTGAAAATAAAGGTTGATCATCTAACTATAGTACTCCTAAATATCAATAAATCCTAAGAGGTAATCAAGCAAGTGACTACTTCTATTGATGACAAAGTCATCAAGAAGGCCAAAAGAATTAGAAATTAGGTTAGGGCAGTAGATGTGTGGGCTTATAGGATGATTGAATTGGGTACTGATCTCCTGAGGAAAGCCATTCAAATGCTGGAAAATATGAAATACGTTAGTTCTAAATCGATCAAACACTAGATATGTTTACATAGGACTTGCAAGTACAAGAAAAGGATCTTGAAACTTTATCTAAGTTTAAAGATCTTAATTTGGAGATACCGTTTATAATAATGTTATAATTTTCAGGAAGTAGTATATTAAATATAGGGAAGCCATCAAGATAGGAGGGTAGTTCTTGAGAATCTAAAAAAGGATTTGCAAGAAACCCAGGAAACAAGTGTCAAGAAAGGGCAAGATATTATTGCCAAAGTTGGAGCCAATTCCAAAATAGAATTGGATGAAAATCAAGAGTTCCTTCCTGAAGATTTAATGATCCAAAAGTTTGTCTCATTGATCCAAACACAGGTTGAGTCTAAAGACTTCTTAATATATTCTGTTGAAAATTTCATATACCTTAAGTGGCCTTAGATAATTTCATATACCTTAAGGTGGCCTTAGATAATTTGAAGTACATTTTGGGGAAGTGAAATAAAATTTCTCCATGGACAAGTTGAAGTACATTTTGGATAAGTACAAGGAAAATTTCTCCAACATTAAGGATTCCATGACATTGGTCACAACCATTTCTAGCTATACACTAGGGTGGGATGATACTGAGATACAATAGTTCTTGCAAGAGTTTGAGGAATTTATTGCCTAAAATGGATATGATGGAGTGTCTCATGATACTTTGTTTATTTTCATGTTTTCTAAGTAATACATTCTGTAGTTTCTTTTAAACATATTACATGTAAATTGAGAAGAATTAATTACATGTAACAACAACACAAGTCAAAGTCAAGTAGGACTCTGTTGTTAAATAAGTCAAAGATAGTTGTAATTTTTTTCTCTTTTTTCTCATAGCCTCTCCTCTATAAATATGAGAGTTCTCATTTGAAAATCTAATATTTAAGCATTTGCAACAAAACTCTGTCAGTTTGAACAACATTTTAGGACTTTATTTTTTAAGTACAAATCAAATTTAAATAAAAAAAGGAGCCAGTTGTATTCAATCTTTGATTTTATTCAAATTATTATGTTATGATTGTGTTCTTATTGCATTGTTGGCACATTAACTTGAGTTGATTTAAGATATTGTAGTGTTGTTAATTTGTTTTAAATATTTTTCAAGCCTAATTTTACAATCTTTGAGATAAATCATTAAATTTGAAAATACTTAAGTCTTAGTTATACATACATTTCATCCATGTTTCTAAATATTCAAAGTAACAAAATTATTTGTGCCTTTGTTAACTTCTTAATTACTTTAATGTGTTGGTATACAAGTTTTTATTCTTTCATTTAACATTTTGTATATCAAGATTATTGCTGTGGTTAGTGCTTTCTAGTGAAGTATATTAAGAGTTATAAAAATGTATTGAAGTTTATTGTTGAGAAAGAGAACATACTTTTTAAAATAAGAGAAAATGATGAGTCTCACACCCATTGTGAGCCTAGTGTAAATAGTTCTAGTTAAGTCCTTATTCATTCTTAGTAGTGATAAGAAGGGAGCCTTCCCTTTCTGAGAGGAGATATTTTATCTCACTATACTATGCCTATAATAACCATTTTGTAATTGGTTGATTGAAGTTGATTACAAAATATTCACCCAAAAATACTAGAACACTCAATAAATATCTCATTCAATGGAATAATCTACTAGTTAAGATGACACTTGGGAAGATGAATACTTCATTTAAAAGAATCTATACTTGGTTAGAATCATGGACAATGGTTCTTTGAAGAGGTAGGGCATGTTATGCCCTTAATCCTATAGTATACATATAGTTGTGGGTAGTTGTCTTGTGACTACCTTTACTCCTAATTAAGTCATATTATCACTATTATTTTTCTATTTAGTTATTTAGATCACCATTGGGTTTATATATTCATGTTTGGGTTAGCACTGTGCTTATATAGTTATATTTAGGTTGGTCCGAGTGATATCATATGCATATGGAGGGTATAGACAAAAGGTAGCAAGTTTAATTTCAACATCAAATTGTGAAGTTGTTTAATTAAGATATATTCGAAGGTCACCCCTTGAAGTGGCTTGTTACTTTAAGCTATTATAAATTGCTTTCAATATATTTCATATTATCTTTCTCCTGTGTGCAAGTTATTTCTTTACAAAATATTTTGGTTTCTCTACAACTAATAAGGTGAAAAAAATGAATAAGACCATATTTTTTTATGAAATTGATTAAATAAATTTGCAACCATTATTATAAAAAATTGAAAAGAAGGAAACATCCAACTGACATATCTTTTTTGAAACAAAAGTACAAAACAATTATGTTAAGTGAATTGATTTCTTGCAATCTAGGCTTGGTGAGATTTTTCATGATATAAAAAAACTCAGAGGTACAAATGTGGGAGGAGTATGATATGTGGAGGATAGGAGGAAGAATAATAATAAAGGTTAAATGAAATTATTAAAAATATATTGTTAGTGTTCAAAGGCACTAAGAGGGTGGCTGAATCAGTGCATTCACAAATCTGAAACAAAACTTAAATATCTTCCACAAGATCCAGCATGCAAAAGCAAATAGCACATAGAAACTTAACACATAAACCATTCACATCAAATAGACATGAGAAACAGATTTTTCCCCTAGAAACCCTTGTGAAAGGGAGAAAAATACATGTGGGAATGATGCCCACAAATTTCACTAGTGCACTAAAGAATTTTTCCCTATTAGGATCATTTACAAAAACCTTGTTAAAGGTATACCCGATTAAGAGTATTTTAGCTTGGTTAGAAGATAATAAAAGTCCTATTAAAGACTACTCTACTAAGAGATTTCAAACTCATAAGAGTCGACTAGTTAGAGGATTTACACTTTAGATCCTGTTAAAGATTTTGCTTACCATGTTAAGAGTGACCTTGTTAAAGGATTTAACTTGCAAGCCTGTTAGGGCTTGCCTTGAGATAGAATAAACAATGTTTGATATGATTATGAACTTTTTGTTTGATAGATCTACTTCATCTCTAATCATTGTATCTCCTTAGACATCAACCATCTCCAAACAATCATCAATTCCAATCGCAATGCCTAAAATTATAACCTGAATTCACAATTTCATCCTTCTTTTATAACAAGTTATACAAGTCATCCTTTAACCTAAAACATTTTACACACCAACCTAAAATTCAAATCTGATCCGACCAAAAAACATTGGTCAACCCAATAAATTCAATACATCATAAATCAGGTCGCAAAAAATTATTAACTAACTTTAAACTGATCGGTAAACTGATCAAATCAAACTTGTTCTGACAGTCCTCTAGTCTTCCTGTCGGTGTCACTTGAATCTTTAATAACTCAATCAGTTCTTCAAACTGACTGATGTGATCACAGGAATAGGTAGATATACCTATATAGATGATAACTACATGATCAAACATTTTGAGTTGATCTCCACCTCCAAATTCAATCGTCTGAGTTTTTCTCATTGTTCTTTACCCGATTGACTATACACTTAGTCAATTCTTCAATTGAATCTCCATCACCATCGGTAAAGATGATCTCTCACCTCCAACACATCATGTTTCCAGAAATGAAAACACCACAATATAATATCATGATCAAAACACAGATCATCTTCACCAAATGCCAACAATCTCCCCCCTTGGCATTGATGGCAACACTTAGAAAATACAACATGAAATTTGCCTATGTGTCTAATCTACTGCAAAAATAAAAAATACATTACATTACATTTGCAGTAAACTAATTCCCAAAGATCTCCCTAGGAATTACAATCATGTATACTAAATCACTTAACCCTTACAAAATGAACTTAGCTAAATTTCAGCTAAAGTACATTGTTACATACATTATCTCATGTCTTAAGTAGAACCTCCATAGTAACTATCTAACCGCTAAACAAAAATGTTAGATCTTCCAATCCATTGATAATACACACATATGGGAATGCCCAAAAAAATTTCTTCCTCCTTCACTCCCTGTTGCAAGACTTCTAGCTTCGAAATCAATAGACTTTGCAATGCTAATGAGTTAGCGATCCTCTTTTCTTGTTCAATCTGATTGGCTCTCAACTTATTGTTGATATTGCTCACTGTCCGACCAAAGGTTGTAGCAGTTTCAGTGTAAGGATCATATTTGGCTATGAGTATCCTAAGATCTTGTTGAGATTCACTCTTTTCCCTTTCCAAATCCTTAAAAAATTGAGAAAATTCATAAAGAAACTTCAAAATTTTAGTACCTTTAGTCAATGCACTTGTCACTTGTTTGACAACTTTTGTGTGTGTTTTATTATGAGTGATAATTGACTGAGATAACTTATCTGATCTTTTCTTCTCATAGGCCTTCTCTACCCTCACAACTGTTTCATCTTCTAAACTCTTCAATTCTTCACCAGTTGTAGCTACCAAATGGGCTAAGTGATCTATGGGTCTAGCATTTTAATCATATGTAACAATGCTTAATAACTCTGAAATAAGTCTCGTGTATTAGTAATTACCTCAACATCTTGTTCCATCCTCTTTTGTTATGAGTTTGACTTAATTGCAAAAACAATGTTGATCATCTCCTTAGGTCTTATTGTGCTGAAATCAATTTGTCCCTTCAGTGCTAAGTTCTCATCAAGTTGTATCTTGAAATTTGTTGGAGGAGTGGCCTTGTCTGCACTTTGTTCCTTATCAATAACTTACCCCTCTTGTACGTGTTTCCATTTGTTGGTAAATTTTGTATCTTCCTTTTCCTTTAACTTCTCTTGTGAGTGAACATTGGTAGAGTCATTTCCTTGAGTATCATCGGTCTTACCCTGACTAGTACCTGTGTTCAATGGATCATCTTTATTCTACATTTCAATCTCTATCCGAGATTCTTGAGTGTTCAATGTTTCATTTTGTACCTCCATGGTAAGAACATCTATTGTATTATCTATTTCATTACATGTAACTTTCACATTATCAATCTTAAAACCTTCTATAGTTTGTATGACCATGAGGTCATCTGCCTTCTCCTTTGTTGTCTCCTCTTCAACATTCATAGGAGTTGTTCCACTTGTGTTTTTTTAAAACCTAAGTGTTTTCTCAAGATATCCTCAGTTTCATCCCTTACTAATTGAACCTCTCCAATCATCAACCTTGTATCTCTAGTTCTTGTCTTGATTAGAGGTCTTACCTCTTTAACTTTGTTCTTTATCCCTTCTACTGTATAACTGGGCATTAAGCTCAACAAATAATGTTTGACCAACTCTTTATCTCTTGAAAGTGCATGCTTCCACTTGCATCAATTATATCATACAATGTTGCATGGATTTGAAATTTCATTTAAATAGATGCTTTTCTTAATCTATGCATACTAAAAACTAAAGAATCTTCCATCAGTCTTTGGTATTGTTCATTCACCTTATTATAAAACTTTCTGACTCCAACCAACACACCATACATCTTCACTCTAAACACTATGTTTTCAAAAGATTTAAAAATCCCAAAATTGATTTTATTAGATTTAACTTCAATAGACATAGTGGTAGGGGAACCCACTACCTTTGATCTATTTCCTTATGCTTTGAGATCCTTTTTCTCACTTTCTGATTTAGTATCCTTTCTTTCTTCTTCTTCTCCTTTCTTCTCTCTTTGATTGTTTTCCTTCTTTCTCTTCCCTGTAACTTTAGTAGTGCTAGGACTCTCCTTTGTTGTGTTTTTCTTTGGCTTGGCACTTACTATAGATTTTTTCTTTGTAATGACCAGGGGAGAAGGTTTCTCCTTCTTCACTTGAGCAGTGCTTCTAGTCTATCTGCCAATTGGGGCACTACCGGTTGCACCCACTTCTTCAACTTCAACTTCTTGAGTTGCTTTAGATGTGCCATCTTGTTCTGTAGCATGCTTGGATCTAATGTTCTCCAACTTTTCTTTAGTGAAACCCTTCTTCATCATGAATGTTTCAATATCTTTATTTACTCTCCTTTCATAAAATGGTTTCATTAACTCACCGCGAAATTTGAGAGATTTTTCTTCATAGGTTCCAAATCTTGGTGTCTCAAAGTCTACCGGTTGAGCCAACACATTGTTTACATAAAGAGATAGTATATCTCCTTCTACTTTGTATCCCATGGGCATTACCCATGAAGTTCTAGGTTCAACTTCTTTCATCATACATGTATCAGTGTCAACCATGAAGCATATGGTGTCCTTGTACTTCTCTACAATAGTAGGTGGAATTCTCTCTTGTGCATTCTCTTTTGAAAATATTTCAAGTAACACTAAATTGTGCTTGAGAAGTTATTATCCAACATCTTAATGCAGTTATTCATTTGAATGAATATTGGTGCATCATTTTACCAAGTGATATTTCCTATTATAGGAAACATGTTCTAAAAATAGAAGAATAAACACATGATTACCCGACCATATTTAAATTTCAGCCTTTTATCTTTCTTTATCTTCTCCAAGTTCACCATCAATTGTTCCCTCATGACTTCAGCCAAGTCATAGTCTTTTATATCCTTCATTATCATATGTGTTGTATCATGAATAACACCACCTAGTATGTAATTCAACCTGCTAGAGTGATAAACTTTGTAACTAATAACCACAATGACATACTGTTACCATTTTAGTTGCACACTAAAATTGGTAAATTGATAATTGTTTTACATTGAATTATCGATTTGATAGTTTATGTCCTAAGTGTAGAATTGCTTAAATAGAGAAGAGAAAGTACACATGCAGCATATCAACTACAAACATAAAAAAAATTGCATAAAGGTACATCCATTCAATGCTACTATTCAGGTATTGAAGACAAAATGCATCGTTTTTGCATTCATGTTAACACTGCTATTGTTCTCTAAGTATTGATCATATTTAAACTTTCAATTTCATAATTGATCATTACATTGAACATTCAAAGTGAATGTAATAAACAATTATTCCTTCATAGGTTAAACCTTTTATTTGTAGACATATGGAAGATGTACAATGCTGAAAGTAATAAAGGAGCATTAGAGGATTTAGGGATCTAAGCATTGCCTTAGAGAGGTCTTTTTCATTCTGATAACCGGTCATCTGGATCTTCATGAGTTCTACCTTGTTTTCATCCTAAAGTCTTCTTCTGGCTTTATCCTAAAATCATAGAGAAAGAGAGTAGTTAGATCCAAGCTGGATCTAAGCAATGAATAAATCCTTAAAAACAACATGCTGCAATCACACTTTCAGAACTATACATTGTACAAACATCAATGCAATAAAAAGGTATACATCTGCAATAACTAAATAAAGTATCAAAGGGACATAATTTTATGAAACTTTTTACTACATATAATTTTTATACTGCATTGATTCAAAGGTTTCCATTTAGAAGAATATGAAAACTGAATCAAAGGGACTTGGGTCTTGTACCTAAGAAACCTTTTTTAGATCATCCACACATTAGGTTAGTAAACCCAACCAGCAAACCAATATTCATACATAAATGCCATTTCACATGACATTTACATACAAATATTGACTAACTAATTGTACCTACTAATCTAACATGTGTTGTAAGTGGTGTGTGCAAGCAAGAGGAACATAAAACTAGAAATACATAAATAAAAACAATGCAAGAGTTCACAAATTTGCAGAAGAGAAAAGGGAAATACAGTGGGTGTCACGAGCCCATGCTCGAACCTCACTGGATTAAAGAGGCAAGAGTTCATAAGTTCAGAAAGAAAAAGATACAGTTCGTACAATGATGCTGCTAAAAGATGCATATGAAATGGAATAATGCAGCAAAGATGAGTGTTCCTAATGGAAAGAATGTTACAACCAACAAGGAATAAACTTGCAGATAAAAAATGAGGTAATATTATACCTTATCATTATACAAAGAAGCATGAGATACTATGTAATGCTGTCAAGAATTATGCATATGAAATCAACAAAGAGGAAATGACAGTAATGTTGCTGTTATAACATGCATATACAAGAAATCTTATTGCATTGACATAAAAAATGGAAAGCATATTTAAAACTTTAAGTTCTGTTGAGAAGATCAAGTAAACATTGCAAATATTTATCCTAAGTATTGTTCTGGATATAGTTATATTGAAAAAGATAGATGCCAGCAAAGCAGTAACATGTATGTTTACAATAAAAAATGAGGATAGGCATATTGAATAAAGAATGCAGATAAAAAAGGATGATATTTTTTATATACATATTCATCGAATAACAATGCTTATGCAAGAATGTAAAGTAAATAGTAGTATTATTTTTTGCATGTTCACACAACAATGGTTATACATTCATCAAGAAGCAATGTTCTTTTATCATGTTATTCATGATCAAGTGCCAGTATATAATGGAATGGATAAGTATAGCAGAACTGTGCAAATAAAAAGGGAGATGGGAATATTCAATGATCAGGCTCTATTTTCATGAGTAACATTCTCATTTGAGTGGAGGCCGAGTTCAACAAAGAAGCCGAGTTCACCTCCCAGCTACAACATGCAATGTTGGTATGGATGCATTATTAAGTACAAATTTATCAAACCTTCATACATTCAGCAGAGCCAACAAAAAAAGATGAAGTTCATTTCTCGATTACAACAAACAGTTCTTGCAATGGACTTATCATTAAATACAGATTCATGAACAGTAATACATGTTTGTGCACAAAAGTCTGGATATATTAATTTTCAGAACGTGGTACACTTGCTTATGAGAAATGTTGTTCTTATATTCACAAAGGTGGCTTGATTGATGTAGTTGTACCCCTAAAAAACACTCTCTTTTGGAGCTTATAACAGGGAAGGAAAACTCAGTGATAAAAAGCATGTTGATGTTTATAGCTTCGATCAGATAAAATGATCTTAGCATTGAATTAAATAAACATCATTATATTATTCTATATATGCATATTAATATATATAAATAATAATGATATTATTATATATATATTAATATAGATATATGGTTATTATGAGATAATGTTATTATATATTATATATGTATATTAATATATATATAAATAATAATGATATTATTATATATATATATATCAATATACATATTATAATTAATGAAATAAATAATATTTATATTATACCGATTGTCATTATTATTGATATCGGTTTAAATACCAATTGTTATTATCGTTTAAAACAGATTTATATTGACATTTCATATAGTACCGACTTGTATCGGTATACAAATCAACTATGCTATTAATAACTGCAATTCACTGTATTGATCGACGACATGTTATCAAAGACTTATAAGTATACGGCATATGTTATATTAAGTCTGTCGATGGTTTATATAAACTATATGTTAAGTTTTAAAACATGCATTATGAAGAATAGTCACGCCTATGATAGGCGTGACTCCTTGGGGAGTCACGTCTATCATATACGTGACTCTTTATTATTTTATAATAAATATAAATATAATGAATGAATTGTTTTCTTACTTACACAGAAATAGATAAGTGCTAAGCATAGAAAACCGTGAGTTCAAGTTTTATATATTTCCTTTCAAGAATATAAGAAACAATACAAGTCTTATTTATCAAGTTAGCATAAATATTAAGATTAATATATTATATATATATATATATATATTGAGGTTATATATATTAAGATTATATAAGAAAATTTAAAAGACATAAATCTGATCTAAAATTTAACATGGTATCAGAGCCACGTTCCTTCGTCAAAGCCTAAAACGCTTGAAGGAAGGTCCGATTAGATTGAAGGAAGACCAAGATCAGACTTTCAAAAATCTCGTACCTGTAGAATGGCAAATGGATTGAGACTCAAAGACAAACTTGAAGGTGCCTCTGATTTTCAATCATGGAAACTTCGAATAATGTTGGTACTAAGGAAAAATGAGCTAAAGACAATTATAGAAAATCCTTTTAAATCCGATGGAAAAGATGAGCTGATTAAATGGGAAAAAGACAATACTAAAGCAATGGAATTATTAGTGGATGGAGTGAAAAATCATCTACTACCTGTGATCACCAAGTTAGATTCTGCTTATGACATGCTCAAAGCTCTGGRAAATATGTTTGAGATCAACAACACCAGYAGAATTCTTACCCTTAAAAATCAACTCTCTACTATTAAAATGAATAAAGGAGAGACAATCACCTCATAYTTTAYGAGGATAACTGAATTAAGAAATCAACTCTCTACTATTGGTCACATATGTGATAGTAAGGAGTTAACTATGATAACTCTAAATGGGCTCCCTATTTCGTGGGAAAACTTTAGGCAAGGAGTAAGTGCTTGCGCCAAACTCCCCAAATTTGATCGACTAAAAGCTGATTGCATTCAAGAAGAGTATAACCTGAAATCTAGAGGAATCACAGACTCCACTAAAGAAGATGTTCAAGCTCTTGTCACTAGTTCAAAAAGGAAAAAGAGAAAGAAGTCATATGATCAACAACCATTCAAGAAACCTAGAGATGCCTCTACAATGCAATGTTTTAAATGCAACAAATATGGTCACACTGCAAGAAAGTGTCCTGATAGAATTAGAATGCAAGCTTCCCTTGCTGAAGTAAATACTTCAAATGTATGTTCAGAGAAATATGTATTCTAAAAGAAATTCAAGATACCTTATGATTGAGAGGGAGTTCAATGATAGGAACACTTCTGAGGTAAAACTTGACATGTTTGTTTATTAATATATTAATGTTATTTTATAACTATATGGGCCCTGTGTAAATCATAAGGAAGTGACGACTTCCAAATGATTTTCACTTGTATATGTTAAAGTTATTGAAAGGTGACGATCTTACAATAACTTGATTTTCTATCTGTGATAGGAATGTGTGGATAGAATCGTCGATTGAGGCAATCCATACTGAAGCTTGTGAGTTTGTGCATCGAATCACCGATAGAGGCAATCCACACAAGAGCTTGTGGATAGAATCACCGATTGAGGCAATCCACACAATGAAGCTCGTGAGTTTGTGGATAGAATCGCCGATAGAGGCAATCCACATGAGAGCTTGTGGATCGAATCATCGATTGAGGCAATCCACACCCTGAAGCTCGTGAGTTTGTGGATCGAATCACCGATACAGGCAATCCACACAAGAGATTGTGGATAGAATCACCGATTGAGGCAATCCACACAATGAAGCTTGTGAGTTGGTGGATAGAATTGTCGATAGAGGCAATCCACACAAGAGCTTGTGGATCGAATCGCCGATTGAGGCAATCCACACCCTAAAGCTTGTGAGTTTGTAGATAGAATCGCTGATAGAGGCAATCCACACGAGAGCTTGTGGATCGAATCGTTGATTGAGGCAATCCACATACAATGAAGCTCGTGAGTTGTGGATAGAATGGCCGATAGAGGCAATTCACACAAGAGCTTGTGGATTGAATCGCCGATTGAGGCAATCCATACCCTGAAGCTCGTAAGTTTGTGGATAGAATTGCCGATGGAGGCAATCCACACAAGAGCTTGTGGATCTAATTTCCAATGGAGGAAATTCACTTGGTAACAACTTTCACAATTTATGAGCATATTGTGATGTGCATTTTATCTTCCCTAGCTAAGAGGGAGTGTTGATGTTTATAGCTTTGATCAGATAAAATGATCTTAGCATTGAATCAAATAAACATCATTATATTATTCTATATATGCATATTAATATATATATAAATAATAATGATATTATTATATAAATATTAATATACATATATGGTTATTATGAGATAATGTTATTATATATTATATATGTATATTAATATATATATATATATAATAATGATATTATTATATATATATATCAATATACATATTATAATTAATGAAATAAATAATATTTATATTATACCGATTGTCATTATTATTGATATCGGTTTAAATACTGATTGTTATTATCGTTTAAAACAGATTTATATTGACATTTCATATAGTACTGACTTGTATCGGTATACAAATCAACTATGTTATTAATAACCATGATTCACTGTATTGATCGACGACATGTTATCAAAGACTTATAAGTATACAACATATGTTATATTAAGTCCGCCGATGGTTTATATAAACCATGTGTTAAGTTTTAAAAATGCATTATGAAGAACAGTCACGCCTATGATAGGCGTGACTCCTTGGGGAGTCACTTCTATCATAGACGTGACTCTTTATTATTTTACAATGAATATAAATATAATGAATGAACTATTTTCTTACTTACACATAAATAGATAAGTGCTAAGCACAAAAAACAGTGAGTTCAAGTTTTATATATTTCCTTTCAAGAATATAAGAAACAATACAAGTCTTATTTATCAAGTTAGCATAAATATTAAGATTAATATATATATATATATATATATATATATATAGGTTATATATATTATATATATTAAGATTATATAAGAAAATTTAAAAGACATAAATCTGATCTAAAATTTAACAAAGCACAACAGTGCATAAACATGATGTAGTATCTGGTACTGAAAGATAACATGTGGTAAATTATTATGCTGCACATCTTTTACATGGTTCCCTCGAGGCTAAGAATGTAGTGAGCTCAACATTAGTCTACCTTATGATGGTGTCAAATCAAGTAAATTTAGTAGTGATAAGGTTTTCAGTGAGAAAAGAGCTCATACAGATCCAAAATAGTATTCATTACTTGCAATCTACACCACTTACTCATCCAAATAGTAGAGATGGCCATGAATTTGAAGATGGAACGTGGTGGGATTAATGGAGCACACGTTGAGAGAATGTAGATTTTAAGCAAGTCAATAGAAGGACAAAAAAACATATTGAATGGCATTCATCAAAATGAGGATGGGACAGTTTGCAGTACATGAGAATAGATAGACGATGGGCCAACAGTTAAAGGGTGGAGCATGGAAGTTTGTGAAAAGAAATGCACTAATAGTGTTGGTCTCCAATAGATAGTGGGTGTGACAGTAATACATCAACACAAAGTAAAGCTCATCCTTCAAATTAAACTACATACAACTTTTATCACTTTTCCTAATAAGAAAATCATGGAAAAAATCATTTACGTCATGCAAAGATGGAGTTGGCAGAGGATAAAGTATAAACCCAGAGTTATTTTTGAAGAAAATGAGCACCCAGATGTAGTTTGTGATACATTGATATATGCTACAACATATTCAAATGAAGAAAGAGATCAGAGAAGTAACTTATCTTCAAATTGCAAGTTCAAACTGTAGTGGAGGCCAAGTTCATGTAGAGAGCACAAGTTCGACAGATGGATGCATGCAGCACCACTATTGTGGAATGTAAAGAGAAAGAATATTTGACGGTGTGGAGAGCTCGAGCATTATGACAAACAGAGATTTGAAGACTCCAGTTCAAACTAGAGCTCGCGGTAGGGAAAGTTCAAACTCTCTGTTCTTAAAACATATAACTCAAGTATCATAAGCATTCAATAAAGCTTTATCTTTTGTTACACTTAAGTGCTATATATTTGCAAAGAGAACCCGCATTCTATATGTAGTCTGAGTCCCACATCACAAGAAAAAGACTGAAGTTACAAGCCGCCGTTTATAGAGAAGAGAGCTCGAGTTTTAGTTTAAATATTCAGATTATTTACCAAACAACCCGCAAATGCCAAAGAAAGATAAAAAACTATAGTATGCCACTGTATCAAGCTGCTCACAAACAAATAAAGAACTCCAGGTTAGCAGCAGAGGCCAAGAGGAATGCAGAAATTGCAGACATAGCGGCACAAATAGCTAGGGTTTTGCAAAACCTAAAATTCTCACCCAAAACTACAGAATATAAAAAATGAAATACAAAATGCCTATGTCAAAGTGAATAGACTTTGAAGTCCATCAAAGTACAAAGAGGGAATTAATCTCAAGATTAACTACAGTGCCCGACAACCCATACAAAAGCCACGACACCCTCCCCAAAATGACTTAAAACATAATAGGTATTTTGATGGGTCATGTTGACCATGGTGGTAAGGTGTCAGTGTTTCCATGGGTTAGAGTTTTTTTTTGAGGCTATGGTGTCGGGTTTAGGATATGAGTTAGGGTTTTAAACATTGTGGTGTTACTGTTATCATTTTAGTTCACACTAAATTGATAAACTGACAAGTGTTTTCTGTTCAAGTTTGAATTTTAGAGTTGCTGTTTTAAAATTGCAGAATGGAAAAAATTCAAAGAAAGAAAGTACATATACAGCAAAAGAGTTGTAAATATCATACAACAAACTTAAGATGTATTTATTTCAGATTTTTTGAACAAAGCAATATTCAGATTTTGAGCTCAACAGTAAATGGAAATAATTGCTTGCATTTAAGAAAATGAAAGTACAATTCAGTTCTGCCACACAAGCAGTGGTTGCTATAAAAACAAATAAGAGTACATTTCAAACGTATAAAATGATAAACCACACACCCCGTGGTTGTAAGTTTTAATGCAAGCATGCATTTTCAATTTTATCAATTGAA
>MU224168.1:714294-729415 GCA_018584345.1 Thuja plicata | reverse complement strand
TTGTGCAAGTGATATTCCAAACCTAAGAGGAACCGGCCTAGAATCTGGAGATTCATTCTCAACCCCATCAATGGGAACATTTCCATGTTTCAACAGGATAGCTAGATTCCATATCAAGCTATTGGCGTGACCCTGATTGACAACAGTTACATCTTTGGTGTTTTGGGATTTTTTTTTGGATTTTTTGTAATATATTATGTAATATCTTAATTGATATACATTATAAAAGATAAAACAAAGGCATCAACATTAGGATATAAAAGTTTAGGGCTAGTTTCATTTTCAAAATTAGACTTAAGGGCTTAATTTGTGGTGTCAATTATGCCTTAAATTTAGGGATTAGGCTAAAATTTTGGAGGGTCTTTAGGAAGCTACATTGCGGGCATCTTTTGTGGGCCTAAAATTCAGGGGATTTATCTATTTAGAGCACCTTTTTTTTGGGGGGGGGGGGGATTTCATTTTAGAGATTAGCCTTGAGGGCTATATTACTGAACTTCTTATTCATTTGTAGAGGTTTAGAATTGGAGACAGAAATTGTATTAGTGAATATATCGTTCCTTTGCACTTCTTTTTGTATTTTGTAACCAATTTTGTAGATTCTGAAGATAATAAGAGCTGGCCTTTATTCACATATTTTTTTGAGTTCTGTCATCATTCCTTTCAAGTTTTTCTACATTTAAGTGTTTATCTCTTTCGAGCATAGATTAGTGAATTGATTCAAATTCCTATTCTAGGTTATAAAGAATTAACCTTTTGTAGAAGTTACCTCTTTGCTGGTTGAATTTCTACCATTAGTGGCATCAAACCCTAATAGTGAATTGTAAACCATCCTAGGTGTTGAGAAGTGAAATCATTTGCAGAACTTAGTAATGTGTTTTTTGTAAGTACAGTCTTGCAATTGTGATAAATCTGAATCTATTTTGGTGTATCACCTTCTTAATTAGTTTTCATTTTCAGTTATCTTTCTCCTTTTCCCAAAACCATAAATGTCAACATTAGGTGATATCCCAAATCTAATAGGAACCGATCTAGAATCCAAAGATTCGTTCTCTCATCCACCAAGGGGAATGTTTCCATGTTCCAACAGGATGGCTAGATTCTTCATCCAGCTATAGGCGCAATCCTGATTGACAACACATACTTGACCTCTTTATCAGTTATATCATTTGCAGTCATTGCACGACCATCCCATCTTGACTTTGTTAGCCCGATTACTCCTTCCTTCAGAATGGTGTGAAGAACAGGTACACTATGGGTTGAGCATAGGCCAATTAAAGCATGAATGGCCTCCTTTGTGATTTTATGTGGTCTATCTAGTCACATGTACTGGTCATGGATTCTTCTCAAGACAAACCTAACCTGGTCTTCCTCAAACTCATCGGGATAGTTTTCTGCATAATGAAAACCTTGAACTGTTATCAATGTGTTCTTTTCCTTTAACACCATGTCATGATCACACAATTTCTCATACTGAGCATGAAATGCATCTGACACTAAATCTTCTAGTTTTCAATAAATGAAGGCTCTTACATCTTCTACATGTAAAACTCAGTAGGGAACACTAGATAATGCACTCACTAGATCATTTTTACTAAATTTAATATATGTAACTTAAATACCATACATGGTCTCTCTGTTATATGTATCAAATTTGGTGTAGCCATCTCAAATTTCCAACTATGTAAAAATACATTTGATAAATACCTTAAACAATACAAAAACTAGGGCTTCTTCCGATGAAGATGACGATTCCTGATATATTTTCTCTTGTAGATCAACACACACAATCTCTTCTTGCCTCTTGAATCAAAAAAAAGTTCTTCAAACAATGCTCCTTTAGTTTCACAACATCTTACACAATGCGCAAGGTGAGAATGAAATCCAAAAATACCCTTTTATCTACCTTCGCATACATGCAATAAAAGTGCTTACTGATTGAGGTGACTCTTTCGCCGATTGACTCAAATAATCAATACCAATGATCAAACACCATACAATTCATCAAAACTTTACAATACATTCTAGAAGACCTTAATGTATCTTAAAATGTTGATAGATCTTACCACACACCTTCAGGGGGTCCAAAAGATGGATTCCACAATGCTTTCTCCCCCAAGCCATATGATAGCTTAGTTTGATGATGAATTCTCCACACCCGATGGAGATGTGGATTGCTCTGATGACTGAGTGTCTTCCTTATTCTTCCAAATCTTGTTCATCTCATTCCTTACTTCTTCAACATTCACAATTTTCTTTCCCTTTTGATTGCTTGAATGATTTACCAATTGGTTCCTTGACCTATAATTCCTTGCTAAATGTCCAATCTTATGACAAAGAAAATATGCCATACCAGTTGATTTCCAAGGTCCAACACTACCTCTCGTAGTCCTCATTCTGCAATTCACATCTAAGTATCCATAGTTATCACAAACTAAGAAAGTGACATTCATTTGGCTCTCTCTTTAATAAATTCTTTCTCAATTCACTGATGACCTTTGGTTGTTCAATCATGTCCCACACTCATTTTCTTTGTGACCATACTTGTTGCAATTGTAATAATAACAATCAAAGCTACTAGATCTACTACTGGATCTAGATCTACAATTATAAGCAGTATGACCATACTTATTGCATCTATAGCAATATCCATCAAAATTACTAGATCAATTATCAGACCTACTTCTACATACATTTGCAGTATGTCCTACCTTATGACATTTGAAATAAATAGGTTTGTAGGCTTTCTTACCATAATTTATTCGGGTTACCTTCAGTGGAGCCTTTCCTTCTTGTTTGATTCCCTTTGTTCCAGAGGATTCTCCAACTTCAAAAGTGGTCTTACCAGTGTAACCAAGTCATGTGGTCTCCTTGTTGCTTCTTTGATTCCTTAGTTTCTCATCAAGTTTTGCAGTGCTGTCATTGAAATTCTTCAACAGAACATTAGCATTCTTCCACTCTCCTTTTAATTTCTCATTCTCATTTCTTAGATCTTCATTAATTCTTATGGCTTCTTGAAGTTCTTCATTTTTTTCATGTAAATGTTCATGCATTGTAGAAACCTCTTATTCAGATCCGAAAAGTTCATCTACTTTAGCCTTTAGGCTTTAATCTTTGGCTTTTAGGGCATCTTCTACAATTTTCATAGCATCTTTTGCAGATCTTCTTGCTTCTAATTCTTCACTCATTCTAATTGATTGGGATTCCATTTCTCTTATGATATTTTTCTTATCATTTTTCAACTTTTCAATCTCCATAGTCATGGCTTCTATGAGTTGTCTTTTGTGCTTCAACAAACCCTTCATATCCGCCTTAAGGATCCTACCCAAAGCTATTAGGATTCTTCAAGGGAACTTGGCTTTGATACCAATTTTTAGTGTTCAAAGGCACTGAGGGGGAGGGGGGGGTGAATCAAATGCACCCAAAAATCTAAAACAAAACTTAAATATCTTCCACAAGATCCAACATGCAAAACAAAATAACACATAAAAACTTAGCACCTAAACCATTCACATCAAATAGACAAAAGACACAAGATTTTCCCCATGGACACCCTTGTTAGAGGGAGAAAACCACATGCGGGGATTATGCCCACAAATTCCACTAGTGCACTAAAGAATTTTTCTTTGTTACGAGTAGTTACAAAAACCTTTTTAAAGCTATACCCGGTTAAGAGTATTTTAGCTTGGTTAGAAGCTAATAAAAGTCATGTTAAAGACTACTCTACTAAGAGATTTAAAACTCATTCTAAGAGTCACCTGGTTAGAGTATTTACACTTCATATCCTGTTAAAGATCATGCTCACCCTGTTAAGAGCGACCTTGTTAAAGGATTTAACTTGCAAACATGTTAGGGCTTGGCTTGAGATAGACTCAAGAATGTTTGAACTGATTATGACATTTTTGTGTGACAAATCCACTTAAGCTCTAATCACTGCATTACCTCAGACATACCCCAACTCCAAATAATCATCAATTCCAATTGCAATGCCTAAAACTGTAACCCTAACTCATAATTTCATCCTTCTTTTATAACAAGTTATACAAGTTGACCTTAAACCTAAAACATTTTACCCACCAACCTATAATTCAAATTCAATCCCACCAAAATACATTGTTCAACCCAATAAAGTCAATACATCATAAATCGGGTCGCAAACAATCATTAACTAACTTTAAACTGATCGGTATATTGATCAAATCAAACTTGTTCTAACAGTCATATGTTCTTCCTACCAGTGTCACTTGAATCTTCAATAGCTCGATCAATTCTTCAAACTAACTGAAGTGATCATAGACATAGGTAGATATACCATTTTAGATGATAAATATATGATCACACACCTTAACTCGATCTCCACCTCTAGATTCAATCACCTGAGTGTCGCTCACTATTTTTTTACCTAATTGACATTACACTTAGTCAATTCTTCAATTGAATCTCCATCACCATCGATAAAGTTGATCTCTCACCTCCAATACATCATGTTTCTAGTAATGAAAACACCACAATACCATACCATGATCAAAACATAGATTTTCATGCCCCGCCAGGGGACCGGGAAGAAACTTGAAATATTACTAAGCTAGGAATATTTATAGAGTTATAAACATTTTTTTTTTAAACTACAAAGTTCTAAGGTTACAAATTTCATTTACAAATTCTTCCTAGGTTCCCCAATGAACAAGACTTAACCATTAGTTTTATTATTAAGGAAAGACATTAGGATTCATAAATTTAATCATACCATATTTAACTAACATATCTATTCTCATGAGTATCTACCCATGTAACTCATTTTAACACTAACTTTTAAAATTCAAGATCTCTTTTCTTTTCAAACATTAAAGGAAACATGCATAAAGAAATGAGCTTTCCTAATAACCATTCCATTCCATTTAGAAATAAATAATCATTGCATTTACAATATCAATATAGAAAATTCTTTTACTCTCTTTTATAACCATGATGTATCATAAATCTGACACGTTTTCCATAAACATAAATCATTTCTTTTCTAAATAAATATATTCTTTACATTGAAAGATAATTCATCCATTTTCCCTTTTCCTAAAGCTACCCACCCCATTACATCAATTTGGAATATATCAAATATTATTTACATTCATCTCCTCTTGGGAGGTTGCATCAATAAAATATTATTACATTGCTAACAACAAGGAACATTAAGAAAGCCTTTGTCTTCCGCAAATCCAGAGAAAGCACAAGTAAGGTCCATCCACAACTCTATGAACAATACCTTGATAAAATATTTACCACCCAACCACGTGGATATCCAAAAAGGATCCAATCCATTGTGCTAGGAGATAAACACCATGATCCACGCAAGAAGGTGATAACTAGGCCATTTCTAAGGAGAGGCTAGTGCATTTCCCCAAAACATAATTTGCAAACATAAGAAGAATACAGAGATATGAATCACATCAGTAGGAACTCTAAGACATGCTAGGTGAGTGTCATCGCATAGCCCTCACCCCTTGGGTTACCCTGGTCATCCACTCTGGGCCCGGACCCCCAAGTAGGCACATGCGGAACCGAACATCTCTCATAGGGACGAGTCTGTCCGATTGTGCTATCACAATAGAACCTTCTCCCACTCCCATCCGTAGCCTATACTAGCACTACCGGCATGGGAGAGGCTTATCTTAGTTAATGTGTAGTTCCCTTCCCATAAATTATTATAGTTATCACTAGATTAAACAACTCCGTAGTGGGTTACCCTGGTACTAGCCACTTAGGGACCTGACCCCCACTGTGAGCCACTCACCTAATGTTCCTAGGTTTCCCACTTCTAACAATCTCATCAAAAACACATAAAGATAAGCATCATAGGTGTACAAGATTTCATAACATCCATATGGAACATAAAGAAAGTTACACAAGGTTTCTAGGGCACTTGAAACAACCCTAACCCTAATCAGGGTTCCCAAACTATCCAAAACTTATGATAAGTTTACAAATGATCATAAACATAATACCATATGAAAATCAAGTATTCTGCAAGTTTGAAAAACCTCTAGGGCCAACCCCGGGTCAAAACCAAACCCTAAACCCTTCCGGAAATCCTATAAATCAAACTGGAAGAGTCTTGCGTAGGTGGTACCCCAAGCTGCGTAGGTGGTAACCTAAGCTGCGTGGGTGGTTACCCAAGCTATGTAGGTGGTAAAAAATACATAGGTGGGGCTTCTACATAGGTGGTCACGCATCTTTCACAGGTGGTGCCCAGTTCTGCGTAGGTGATCAGGACTATGTGCACTAAGGACATCAACCTCCATATTTGACCTTTCGGGTAAAACTAGATAAGATGGAGGTCTGGAAAGAAAAATTAGAGAGATACCCAATTGAGATCCCTTAGTTCTCCTTCCAAAACATCCCTCAAACCCATCCTACCTTTGTGGTAAACATGTTTAGTTCTTTCCCATAGGTGCAAGGTACAGAAAGGTGACCACCAAAAGACATTATTCTAATCAAGATAGAAGTCTGCATAACATCAACATAAGGAGGTTCTATCTAAAAGCCAATACATTCTAAGGTGAGAATCCACAAAGAGGGACAGATAAATGACAGTCCATAAACATTATCCATCATGAGGTATTCATTCATTATTCAATTCATACAAGAAGGCATAATATCAAAAATAGTCATAAAAGATTTCCATTGATCACACAACTATAGTAGACAGTAAAACAACCACATCAAAACATAGCAATCACATGAAATAGGATTCTCTTTCTAGGTAGAGCCTACCTGGAGTCCTGCAGAGAAACCTTTGAAAGCAATTCCAATTCCACTCCAGCCAAGCCTAATCTCCTCAAGCCTTCTGATCATAGAGATATCTTCTCAATGCTTCCTCTAACCTTTCTAATAGATTCAGATATATAGTTTTCCATGCATATTATCTATGTTTTCCTCCTAACTCTATTTTCCAAAACTCCTTTCATAAATATGGTGTAGGATTGGTTGCACGGGAAGTTTCAACCGATGCAACCATCCACAACCATCTTTTGGTTATTAGTTTAGACTTTAATAGTTCTTAGATAAATTAATGTGTAGATAGTTTCCTGAGAATTCTTTTTAGTTTATTTAGCACTTTAGTTACTATTGTTTTATTTTTATGTTGTAATTAAATTCTTTTATTTTATTCTCACTTTCACTTTAGATAAAGATTAGTTACTTTCTCTCTTTAAAGAACAATAAGTAATTTACCTTTATTTTATCCAAGGATGAAGTGGATACAATAGTTAATCCCTTCGTTATAATTACAAGGCAAATAAATAAATAAATAAATAAATACATAAACACTCACATCAAAACAATTATATAAACATATTAATATAAACATATATATAGACATATGCATATGTGTGTACCCATATGCCTATGTGTATATATATCCATGCAATTATTATTATTATAATCATGCAATAATGAATACACTAAGAAAAAGACTTATTACCATGTATTTAATTCCATAATACCCTCAAATTATTACTAACCGATAATCCAACCACAAAACAATATTCACCTAGTTCTAGGGACCATAACGAATACCCACAATCAAAGGACAAATCCAAAAAGACCCAACCCAGGAGTAAGGATCAGGGCTAGGCTTAGTCTTGCGGGACCTGGTGTTATCTCCGTCACAACAACAATCAAGGATTTAGAGAGCACACTCAGACCTATGGAGCCAGGTGGAGATGATGCTCGGTACCTGCAATCCTACATCACCGAGAAGAGATACATGTGCATAGAAACATATATATATTTATGTAAGATATTACAAATAGATGATCAGGATCGATACATCGTGTGGAACTCAGCTAAGTGAGTAACTATGACTTTGTCCTGAGTCATGAAACACATCAGACATATATATAAGCATAAAGCATCATAAATAATTCATGTAAACACATCAGTCACATAGAGCATCATAAGTGGGAAAGATTAGAATTCAATTTCTTGGTTCCATTGCATATAAAATCCAAAGATAAATGATTCTTTCATAAAGATATTAATCATAAATACGTTTATCAAAACATCTAGCTAAGCATAACATACTCTAGATCTATCAAAGTGTAAGCAACTGCAATCATATAGTCCATGTCAAAATGTCCAATCTAAAGTAATAGCATAGTCATGAGGGGGTATTACACAGATCATCTTCACCAAATGCCAACATAACCTAGATGGTGACAAAAGGGTACATAAATATAGAAACTAAATAAATCCATTAGGATTAACATAGAAGAGGTAAGCAACACTCTTGACTGATTTGGGTTCTTGAATTCCTTAGATTCTTAATAATTAAGGGAAAGACTAAAAAATGGGAGAAAAATTAGGAAATACTTTTTTTTTCCATGGATGAGGTTCAATGCTCCCTAGAGCACCTGGAGCATTTTGTTTTCAAACAACCTTGATGAAGTTAATCTCCTTTGGGACTTAGGTGTACCTTGTGCCTACTACTTTTAGCTCATTCATTGAATGCATGTTATTGTATTGCAACAATTATGTTGGTTGTTTCCTATTTTTTCTATATGTTATCTTGGTGGATTCATTGTTATATCATTCTTATTTTTAAGGAATTATTTGTGGCCTTTGAAAAGTTTCCTTAATAATTAATAAAAATAACAGACACAAGAGAGTAGCAAGGTGCATAAAAATATAGCATACACAATCCAACAAACAAGAACATTAGGATGCATACTAATAGAAAATGATTGAGTATCATCACTATCATAAAATATGATGGACTAGTTCATGCAACTAATACTATGCTCAAAAGATGTTGGATATCTTAGCATATTGGATGAACTTACAATATAGGTAAAAAAATCCAAAGCGTAAGGAATATATCTTCACTTAGCAGGGGCATAAAATTCAATCTCAGAAAGGCTCAAACCTAAACAATATAGGTTTACAAGTTACAATGTATCATGTAATTGGCAATAATATAAAATTAAAAATATTTTGGGGAGAGAATATACTATTATGTATATGCTCCTAAGTTTGGTATATTACAACAGACCATGATATGTTAGACTTCAAAGGGAGAATGTGTTGTTATCGATAAGTTGCAAACATTGATTACAAATATATTATGGATCAATTCCCAAGTGTACTATATCGTAATAGACCATAAAGATGTTGGATTAGAAAGACTTGTGAAAAAAAGGAATAAATATACAAAGAAAAAAACTAAAAATTATAATTATTTTTAATTATAGAGAAATCCCTGCTAGCTAGCTTTGTTTGGAAATCCATGCAACCAATATCAAAATCATAGACAAATTTTTTATACTAAATGTAAATAATAAAGACAATTTCCTACTTTTAAGAATAGTATGAAATGAAATGTTTTTACATTTATTCCATGAAGGATCTGACAATGGTATCACATGTTTAGAAATTCTAGTAAAATTCTTGCATAAACTATACATACAAAGAATAAAGAAAGAAAATCCATCCATGAAAAGACAATAATATGACTTAGGAAAAATATTTTGAGAAAAAGATAGCCATAGTGAGTAGATTTACACAATCCATGAGAATTATTTGAGTGTTGCTTCTAGATTTGATTGTGTGTATTTTTTCATCAACGTTTTGGATCACACTTTGTGATCCATTATCGGGATGAAGAGAGAAATAAAAAGGAGAAAATGAGATAAGTTGCAGGCCTAAACTCTCTAAAAGAGGGGAAAGTTAGGAAGGAGAGAGTGGTCAAAGGGAATCAACAAAAAGTCAAAGGAAAATGTCAAAAAATATAAAAAGAAGAAAGAGAGAACAAAAGGCTAATAAGAAAGAAGAAGAAGATAATTTAAAATAAAGCACAAGAACCGCCAAAACACCAACAAGGGGCCGAATAAGTAAGGCTCACCAAAAAATAAAAATAAATAGCTAAATAAGAGGGAAAAAAATCAAATAATGAGAAAGAACATAAAAACCTCAAAAAATAAAACCAATTGATAGAACCAAAAGATAAATATATATAAATATAAAAACAAAATAACCTAAAAGAATGAAAAATAATTAAATAAAAATAAAGACAATTGAGCATAAATGAAAAACCCAAACCTAAATAAACAAGGACACAAAGCGTCAAAGTTCCTGCCGAAGTTAAATGTAATTTGTTAGAAGGTAATGAGTAAGAAATTGTAGCAATTAAAGTTTTACTTTTGGACATGAAATATGTTTTAGAGTACTTGCAAATTCAATACTAAATATCCGTGAATTTTGTTTTTAGTGTTTTTTAGTACTTGCAAATTCCATATCATGGATGTTGTCAGTGAATATCAAACAATTTCATTTTTCAAATTTTTAGCCTAGATTTGTAAGTTTCAAAATGACCTAGATTTATTTTCATCCATCTTCACAGGTTAAAACTGGGTAGACATTTATCTATAATAGAACTACAAATCATGCACACGATTTTTTATTCAAATGAATTAGGGATTGCAATTTTTATTAGTGTCACATCTGGTAGAATTATTGTGATCCTTTATAGCCTTGCTACATAATCCAACAAAGTTCTTGTTCCATGTGCAATATGGAGGGAAGGTTGTTCAGTGACAACATGCAACAAGGAAGTGATAAAGTTTGGAGGAAAAGGATAGAATTCGGAACCGAAGGAACACTTAGTTCAGAGGGAAATTGTTAATAGGATGATTAATAGGTGAGGATGGGGCTCAAGGAGAGATCGACTACAAGGGCATGCTATTAGAGCAAGGGCATGATGAAGAAAACAAAGAGTACACCTACAAATGAATGTTGGGAGGAGATGAACGTTGGGTGTCATCTACCTATTGTCATACTAAATAAAATTTAATATTTTTACATTTTTTATTAATACTTACTAATACATTTAATATTAATATGCAATCTTTAAGTAGAAGCAAGCAAACAAACATGCCCAACATAAAACTACTCTAAAAGTAAACCCACCTAGTTCAGTCACAATGAGATGGAAAGAACGCTTTCACACTATTTGTAAATAAAAATATAAGAATTTTTTATCTAATTTTTTTAAAACATTAAATAAACATTTTGCTGATAATAATAACGAAAATGAAAGATGAATCTATAAACATAAATGAATCATCATTTAATAAAAAACTTAGAGCCAATCATTCCCTTTTCATTTAAGTAAATAGAAAAAATGAAGAGAAGAAAAAATGATCAAACCTAGACTAAGAGGTACCTAAAACTGCAAAGTAATGGCACAGATTTGAAGATGACACAATCACAAAGTTTGTAGAAAGGTTTTATTGAAAAATAGAGAGATGCAAGAGGGTGACCACAAAGAAAAGTGAATTTGACACTTAAAAGGAAAGAGTTATAAAGCCAAAAAAAAATCAGTGATTTTGGTATTAATAAGTATGAAATTAAGTTCTACTAGAAGATGGCTTGAGATCTCCCGCTGCATCATGAAAAATGATGAACATGTACTGTTAAAAGAGAAAACTTTCAAAATGCATTAGTGAAGTTGGGAAACCATCTGCTAGAGATCCAAATTTCTTAAAATCATGAAACTTATGTTCCAAAAATGTGCTCCATTATCAATGACATGAAAATGATAAATAGTCATGACAAGCCTTACAATTCAACCCATGAATAGCTTTAAAATTCAATCTTTTGCCTATGCATGAAAATTGACACCTCTAAGGAAGTCGTTTGTGAGAGATATTTGGGCAAGTTTGCAGAGAGTAAAGACAAAGAACATAAAAATAAACTTTTCCATTATATTGAAATGAATCATTTCCACAGGATGGTAGAGAACAAGAAAATTTGGAACCATAGACGCTGGAAAAAAAAACATGAATGAATCCCAAAACAAATGGAAATGGAATCACCAGACAGACTTAATGAAATTGCATGACAAGATGAAGATCTATAACTGCAAATGATCATATTGAACACAATATTGTGTGGTCTATGAATTTGCAACCGAAATAAGGAATCAGACAAAGTCAATCAAACAAGAAAGGATTTTTTCAGTTATTAATCATTACACAATAAGCATGTTCCACTGAAAGAACATAATATAGGAAGATTACGCTCAACTTACTATTGATTCGTGCACGTAACAAGGGGAAAAAAATGTTATCAATATCACCTTCATACTATTTAGAAGAACCGTATAAACTGTGAATGGTTATGTAAGCTAAAGTAAATCATAATGAAACATTAGAAAAGGAATATGGATTTGTTGTAACCCAACAAAGGAAAAGAAAACAAAACAATAAAAAAAAAGAATTCACCTGCACAAAATCTCAGAAGAACAGACTAAATAACCACTCTGCTCAACTCTCTACTTGTTTATGACAATTTGGAAGAAGGTTTGAGCACATATAGATGGAGAGAGATTCTCTACATTTAATGTGAAATGAATTCATCAACCAAAACTACCACTCACATATAAAAATCTGCACCAAAAATAATTGAAAACAATTCACAAACTCCACGAACAAATGTTCATCTACATCATAAAGATAAGTTGAAGTAAATTTTGGGAGATTGACTTTTAATATATGAGATCAAAAGGTGAAAATTTGTCACATGTGTAATTAGATGGAAAAAGACTTACCCTTTATGATCAAAGAGAAGAGAAGTAATGAGTCACCTTCTGCCAACCTGTATGTTACATCATTGTGGCAAAGAATTGAATTATATGTGAAAGTTTTAATAAAAATAAAATTATTTTGCTTCAACCAAAAGTGAGTGAAAAGCCATCCACTGACTATTTACTCATCATACCAATCGGAGTAGACATAATTCTTTTTATATCAAATTATTCAAATATACATATATGAGAACTATGGAGAAAAAAATAATTCATTTGATTAGAATTTAAATTTTAGAAATTTGGTGATTTCATATTAGATTTTTTTTTTCAGAAAATATGCAAGAAAGTCAAAATTAGTGACATATATAATAGTATATATTTGATTCAAGAAATTAATATTATTCGACATTTGATGTGATGTAATAAATTGGGTAGATAAAAAATGAAATTTGAAAAAGAAAAATTTATTTTTTGCACTGACTGTTTGCTATATAGACCAATCAAATTATAGAGAAATGATACTTATATAATTATTGAAAATAAGAAATAAATATAGACTATAGACTTTTTGTTCAAAATATTTAATTCAATGTGATGATTGGTTAAACTAATAGAAAAAAATTTATGCATGAATGCATAAGTATCCTACCTTGGCAGGAACTAACAAAATATGAGAGTGAATAACCACAATTGCGAAGACACCTACTAATGCCTATACAAAAAAATAGAAATCAAAGTATATAGAAACAAAAATACATATAGACCCAAATGCAAATACGTAAATATATACCAAAAAATATATAAATATAAATATATAAGCTACAAAATATATAAATATATATAGCTTATATATTTTTTGGTATATGTTTACGTATTTTGTTTATATTTATGTATATTTTTTTCTATATTCTTGGATTTTTATTTTTTTTGGTATAGGCATTGGGTGTCTTCACAATTGTGGTTATTCGCTCTCATATTTTGTTTATTTAGGTTTGGGTTTTCCACTTATGCTCGATTGTCTTTATTTTTATTTAATTTACTTTTCATTCTTTTAGGTATTTTTGTTTTATAATTGTATATATTTATCTTTTGGTTCTATCAAATGGTTTTATTTTTTGAGGCTTTTATGTTTCTTTCTCATTATTTGATTTTTTATTTTCTCTTATTTGGCTATTAATTTATCATTTTTTGTTATTTGTTTGGTGAGCCTTACTTATTTGGCTCCCTAGTTGGTGCTTTGGTGGTTCTTGTGCTTTGTTTTTAATTATCTTCTTCTCCTTTCGTATTATCCTTTTGTTCTCTCTTTCTTCTTTTTATATTTTTTGAGGTCTTTCCTTTGACTTTTTGTTGACTCCCTTTGACTACTCTCTCCTCCCTTCAACCTTCCCCCCTTTTTAGAGATTTTAGGCCTGCAACTTATCTCATTTTATCCTTTTTCTTTCTCTTCATCCTAATGATGGATCACAGAGTGTGATCCAAAACATTGATAAAAAAATATGCACACAATCAAATCCAGAAGCAACAATCAAATAAAAACCTAGCCTCCAATGCATTAGATTCGATGTATTTTAAATGGTAAAAATAGTTGCAACACAATATTACACTTGTATCCTTAACACAAAGATCAACATTCTCAACTATTGAGAAACGATTGAAGATGCAACCTTCTTTTATAACCACGAGGAACCACTTTTACTGGAATTGATCAAAGAACGAATGAGACCCAAATGGAACACAATGTTAGCTCTTAGCCTTAACATAGAGATCAACGTTATCAACTAATGAGAAACCATTGAAGATGCAACCTTCTTCTATAACCATGAGAAACCATTATTATACACATTTTTGTTAGAAATTAAGAGGTGGATAACAATATAAGAATCTTAAAATTAATTGTGAATTAGATCTAACATTGTTTACCAAATGTAATAAATCATCTATAACAATAAAAGATGAACACCATATACAATTGAACACATAACACAATGATTATGTGGAGAAATCCTTTTAGGAAAAAAATCCTTCCAAGAAAAGAGGGGAAATATGTAATATTATTTAAAGATATTATAACTTATAGAGATATATACAATCTTGCATCAATTCAACAAAATTAGTGTACTTGTAAAACAACTCATGTTGTCTCCAAATCAACCCATCAATAAATAAACTCACAAGGGCTCAAAATACCACCATAAAACATTATAATGGATTAAAACAAAATTCCAAAATACTATGGTAAAAATACATCCAAACCCTACATGTTAAACATAGTTTCCACTTGGCAGAGGATTTTAGAGGATCTCTGAGTTGATCAAAAGAGAATAGTGTTTTGATTTTGAAAATATTTTCTTAAAAATAGAGGCCAATCAATGAAACTAGTGGATAACAAGTATAGAATGAAAGCTCGTGAATTGAAATTGTAATCACCTAAAAATGGTCACCTAAACCCTAGACCCCCAATCTCAGCATTTAATCAAGAAACCCTAACCTTGATTAAACCTAAGTCCTAAATCAAATAGGCAATTATCAAATTCAAACTGATCT
>MU224168.1:684439-702916 GCA_018584345.1 Thuja plicata | reverse complement strand
CAAAATCAGTTCACAGTTAACTGAAATGTTTCTAAAATGATAAACAGTAGAGAATCAGTTAACTGAGTGGAACTGGATTGTTTCCATTTTGATAAATCAGTTAACTGGATTTGATGATGTCATATGCGGGTGCTAGAAATACATACAGGAATGTGTCATGTCATTAGCATGCACATTTAAATCATTAGGAATGTGTCATGTTATTATCATGCACACTTTAAATCATTAGCATGCACATTTCAACATACACTTCAACATAGTCATTATTCTTCAGCTACATACAGGAATGAATATCGATTCATTCATCCTGCATGTCTGGAAGAGTCGACCAATTGCCTCTTAGGAATGTGACATGGATGCTCATACTCCTGCCTATTAGGAGGCAACAGGTCGACTCTTCCAGACATGCAGGAGGAATGAATCGATATTCATTCCTGTATGCAGCTGAAGAATAATGACTATGTTGAAGTGTATGGCTAAATCAGAGGCCCACATTTAGCTATCACAGAAATAAGATCTTACCAGAACAAGAGAAGCTCTTGGGAGTTTATGAACATGTAAATGTGGGTATTCAAAATTATCTTCAATCAATTTATCAAACTCAGTGATAAAGAAAGAAACCTAGAATATGGACATCCAAGCTATTAAAAATGATTTTTAAGGTATGGTAAATATAGATGTGTTTGGTGGACAAGCATCAAGTGTAGAAGTTATGAAAAAAATGAGTAACATCTCTATCATACTTGATTTTTGCAAGTCATATATCAAGCTATAACCAAGAAATGATAGATGTTTAGAAAAATCATTCCAACTTGGAAATAAGAATGGTCAATGTGATTGTCCCAAAGAATGTAATTATGGTCCAAGTGATAAAGGTATTCAAGAATTTCAAGACACTTCAAGGAAAGGAGGTTGCAATGAAGAATCCCACCTTAGAGAGCAACAAAGATGGTTCAAAAGGAGAAATTTCTTTGTTTTTGTAGTCAAAGATTCAAAGTCACATGTTTTATTTGTTCATATTGTCTTGTTAAAAGTGACTTTTCTAAATGCATGTAATACGACATAAAATAAGCTTTATTTTCCTAAAGTTAAAAGTTTGATAAACTTGATTAAATATTATTTGTCATGTCCCCATTTTGAAATAGGATTCAATAATAAATAATAATTAAATAATCAAAAGAATAATAATAAAAGATAATTTAATAAATAAAAATAATATAATATGGAGTCATGAGGAAGATCATAGATTGGTAATTACATTCCATTAGGGTGAAAGAGCTCACCAATCATTGGCAAGAGTAAATATAAAGTGGGTGGGCTCGATATCTATTCTAAAGACATCATTAGGTTCATTCTAGTAATCTCCCATCCTCGCGTCAAGGAGAAATTGGGAATATCTACACTGGTTGAAGGATTATAAAATTTAGTTGGTACTCATTGAACATGGGTCTAAGAGTTACGAGAAAATGAGGTGCTTCGATCAAAGAGGAAATACAAAATTCAAAGTCGGCATTATATTGTTGATGAATATGGAATGGAAGACCAAGAGATGCTTTCATGCTCATCAAGCACTACCAACACTACATGATTCGCATTAATATCATTACACTCAACACTGGATATTAATCTATCAATAATTGAAAAGGGGAGAGGCACCCCTTGGCCCTAGAAGTCTTTTCAAAGATAATATTGTTTGTTCCCTTTATATCTAGTGGGAACATTACAAAATCATTAATTGTTTATTAACTTAAGATGATTTAAATGCATAATGATGTATGTTAACCATATCAAATTGATAGCCCCTAATAGGGAACATTAAGTAAATTGTCATTTCCAAGCGCAATCCAAATTCTAGTTTGGAATTTTATGGTAAATCAAGAAAATGATCCAATAGGGGACATTACATTATTTTATTTTTTGCACAATCAAAAGGTAGTTACAAAGTTAGTTTCTAAGTAGTTACGAGACAATTATCCAAGACGAACTCTATATACCAAGAGGTATTGTAGACACCCTAAAATGGACATACTTGCGACCTTATATTAAAACACTAATTTTCATCTATTAATTAATAGTTTTTTAATCATTTCCCCAAAATTAATTAAATAATTAATTTTATTTTAATTCAATTTCCTAAAGTTTAAATTTAAATATTTAAACTTATTAATTTATATTCTTCTAATTAAATTAAATTAATTTAATTTCACTCAACAATTTAATTCTAAGTAAAAAAGAATTCAATTATCTCATGTTTGAATACTTTAATTACAAAAATCAATTAAATATTCAAATAAATCATTTCTCAAGTTCAAAAAGGTAACTCTTGATCAACTTTTCAGTTAACTAAACATCCCCTCTACTCTCTAAGTTGAGGAGGTGGAGTTTACTAGTTGCTTTTCAGTTAAGCTAAATATTTCCTCTTCTCTCCAAGTTGAAGAGGTGAAGTTTACGGGTTGCTCCTCAGTTAACTAAAACATTCTCTCTTCTCTCCAAATTGAAGAGGTGGAGTTTATTGATTGCTTCTCCAGTTCCTTTTAATCTCAACCACTCATCCTCTAATCTCTGGTATCAATCTCAACCATCCAAATCATTTTCCATATTCTATCTAAACAGCCCTTCACAACAATTTGAAGGATCCAGGATTTCAAGCTTTGTGCACACTTACTGTGTAGGATTCTTCCCAGAAGCATCAAGCATTCTTGTGATCATAATCAATATCGTTTTCTCAACACTCCCAAGTCATAGACGTTGCTGATACCAATACTGGGCACCACACACACAATATTTTAGAAGGAGTAGAGAGAAGTAATAGAAAATTCGAGCATCGAGGTTTGCATTCATTTGTTTTCCTCTTTGATTGCTTGTTTATTTTATTGTTCGTGGATTTGTTCTTAGTATTTCTGATTACTTTCCCCCCAATGCAAATCAATGCCACTAACCCCTCGTTATTCGAGTTGGAGCAGGATTGGATCTACACATTTTGGTGAACCTGACGTGAATCAAACAACCCGATAATCGCTTGAAGACGACAAACATAATTTCTCGGCCTTGACCATACGACCGTAGTATCATTTTTTTTTTTTCAATAAACTTTGTAATTTTGCAATTTATGAAAGTTTTCCGCAATTGACATAACTTTGTCGCAATCAACTGGTTTAGTGTTGCAATCAATATGTGTGTTTTGCAATCATTTTCTATAGTTTTTAGTCTCTATTTCTGGTATTTTTTTCATAATTGACCGATCTATTTTGCAATCGCCAGAAGAATTTCACAATCGCCAACAGATCGCCACAATCGACAGATTATTATTGCAATTGACAACAATATACCACAATCGCCTGCCAAAATTTTGCATCCAACAGAATCATTTCACATCTGATGGAAGAATTTTGCAATTACTCTATTTTATCAATTTATTAATCAGATCTGAATTTTTCTTTATTTCTGTATAGGATCGATAAAATGACATATGGCCAAACGAATAATCAGACACACCTTGGGTTCTAGATCACTAAGAGCAGCCATAAGAAGAACCGCTAATTACAGCACACAACAAAGGACAATCTTGGCAATCGCAGCGGAAGATAAAAGCGAATCTCTTAACAGGTATCTAGATTCTCTCAAGCATTTTGCAACCAAGTATAAGGTTACCATTAGCCTTAACCGTCTTAATAATCTCGGAGTTGCTGAATATTATTCATTTTAATTATTAGAAGGTTTCGGTACTAATCACTTTTTGATAGCTTGTTGCGTGGAAACTAGTTTTAACAAAGCAACCTAAAATCAACTCATTCTCTTTTTGGTGCTTAAAAAAGAAAAGTGTATGTAAAACATCATAATCTCACTTTTCCAATTTGGTGCTTAAAATTGACATGGCAGTTAACAATTGGACAAAGGCAAAAAAAAATATTTGAATTTGGTGCATATAAAATTGGACAAGCAATTTTCATCTACTTTGGGCCTAAAAATGAACTCACATGCATGTATGGATGATAGCTTAGTTCACACTTGATATTTTGGTGCTTAATCGATTAACCTTGTGTCTTGAGTCTTTGGTGTGCTTGCACAATTTGTTAGATTAAAAACCTTTATGCTTTTTTTAGAGAGGTCTATCTGGGAAAAGTTCTTCTTCCTTAGAGGATGACCTTAAACCGATAATCCTTCCGATCGGTATATAAACAAGGCACGAGCCAAAGTTTCATTTTATATCTAGCCAAGCTCGGGCAAGGTGTGTTGAGGATAGCCTGGATCGGGTGAAGCATCCCTAAGTAGCCAACATGGTCAACTAGGCTCTTAAGTGAGTCACACATGTACAAAATGATTGGATAGACTCCACAGACCTTACCACAACCAATTAATTAGAGACCTACCCATTTCATCTCCGAATAAGTGTCTTATTATAGTGCAAGGGGTTACAAAATTTCCCCTCAAGATTCCCAACATATGTGCTCCAGGATATTGTGTTGATGAAAGAGATCTTCATTAGCATGGCAAAAATATCTGGCAAAGACAAAAACACAGGCACCTACATTGTGGATCTTCGTGTCCTAGTAGCGTGATGATTGTTGTGTGAGCTGGCGAACATCCAAAGCATTGGGCCTATAATATTGCATCTTGAAGCCAATTGACCTAGATTAATCTGACTGTTTCAACCATGTGAACACATTGCAACTTGCAAAATTTGTAGAACATACACGTTTCACTCTTGGATCTTTAAAACACTGTGTCTATTGTGCTTGCTTGTATGATCAATTTCTAAAATGCAAAACCAACATCAAAAACTGTCAAAATGAGTCAAACGTGTTTGAAGTCTAGGGTGTCAACCAAAATTTGTTCCAAAATCACATCACTATTCTAGAGAGATCATTTTTATCAGACAAATTCCCAATTGCTATTATTTTTCAAGATTGTCGCACTTTGTCGCAATTGATGGAATTTTACTGCAATTGATAGAAGTTTACCGCAATCAAGCCCTTTATTTCCGCACTTGATCCTTTTTTACTGCAATTGCTAAAATTTTACCGTAGTTGACCTTACATTTTGCCGCAATCGGTGGAATTTTTCCATAATCAACCTATCAACCTGTGGATATATTCTATCCGCAAAATTGGATTCCTCTATCAACACTGCATTTTTTAGCAGTCTGAAACCTTGGAAAAGATTCCCCATTTCGTGTGAAAGATCAATGTACACATCCCAGGAAATAACGAAGAATATGTGTGAATCTCAAAACATCTAGGATCATCCCTCTTTGACATTTTGACTATTGTTGACCATTGATAGTTCAAAATTTTAGATTATATTATCTTGATCCCATTATCTCAGCTTCATCAATCTTTATCAGTGACTTTGTCTCATCTAAGGAAAGAGTCAGAATCAATATCTTACATCACCAATCTCTGAGATCAAGAGAAGTCAAAATTTGTTCCTCGAATTACCCTTGTCAAAACATAACTCAAACTCTCCTCGAGAGGTTATCCTTTTTGTTTGTTTTATATCACTCATTTTTATTTCAAAACCTGGATAACACCATGTCTCTCACACCCTATGGAGGACCTTATACTAGGTCGAAGGTTAGAACCCAACCCGATGAATCCTATATTAACCAATTTCCCCCAAGGGAAAAAGAGCGAGAGGACAACCCATTCAGAAACACTGATCCTGCTCTTTACATTGAGAATGCACATTATATTCCTCAAGGTTCCCATAGACCAACCATATTTCAAGATTGCATAGAGGAAGAGCTCGAAGACAGAGAAAGATGCATATTCTGCGCAAGTAGTTGATGCTGTTGTGGAAAGAAAACCTAAAATATTTCTAGCCATATTGATAAAAATGGAGTCAAACTCCCCACCAAATTCAATGTGTCAACAATATGGCCCGAGAACGCACTAGCAAGACAAAGCACAACTCGAACCTCTCAAATGGATCATGTGATATCTCAAATTTTGTCTCTACCATCATCAATGACCACGACATCAGTGCAGACTGTGTCAACCCAAACTAGCTCTGTCAATCAAGCTAGTACATCATCCACCCAAAACATGATGGGCTCCCAAATGAGTGCACCCTTGGTCACCATTTTATCTCAAGCATTGACCTCATGGCCTTTTACATCAAGCACTCAAGTTGTGTCATCAATTCCACAAACAATTAATAACCCATTTGCGACTACTCAAACACTGCAGTCTATCCCTACTAGCTTTAGACTCAATACTTTGCTCCCACATGGATCAATATTTGTGGGTCTGACATTCAGTCAACTTCCACCAAAGGCTACACCTTTATTCCAACAGGGATCCCAGTAACCAAAATCTTGGACCAATCAAATTCCCCATTATCAGAATCACACACTGGGAAATCATTACCAAGTCCCAAGGACTAGATCATATGTCCCAACACAAGGAACATAGAGGCGAAGCCTTATACCTACCATGGCACAAAGATTCAATGTCAGGAACGTTCCTCAATCTCCAACAAGCATGCTGATACAACAAGTGCAAAGTCTACAAACACAAATGATGAACATGCAAAATCAGGGGCAAACCAAGTCTTCCATAGAAGAGGACTTATACCCATACCCATTTGATCACACATTGCACATGTCTCTGTTTCCCACTCACTTCTTGGTGCCCAAATTTGACAAATACAGAGGCAATGTCAATCATGTAGAGCATATCATAGAGTTCTTTGCTAGTTGCATTGAGGTTGCACATGATGAAACTTACCTAATGTGACTATTTCAACAGAGTCTAGCCGAACCAACAATGTAATGGTTCTCACACCTAGCCCATGGCATTCAGTCTTGGGGAGAATTGGCCAACAAATTTATTGCTCACTTCCATCATAACATGGAACGCAAGGTCAACCTCAAGGATCTTTGCGACATTAAGAAAAAAGATGACGAATCCTTTGTTAAGTTCTTACAAAGATGGAGGAGCGCTGCAAACAAAATAATGTATGATGTGCCTGAACAAGACCTAATAGTCATGTTTGTTGACAATTTGACTCCAAATATGTCATTCACAACAGAATTGCAGCTCGCTACCAAATTCTAGTAACTCATCGAATGAGGATTTCGATGTGAGAAAAACTTGGTCAAGTGAGGAATCCTTATAGATCCTACCCAAACGAACACAAACAAGAATGCAACGAACAAGGACAAATGGTGAAATAAGAAAAAGAATGTCACCAATGATGGTGTCATTGACGTCAAAATAGTAAACTATGCTCAACCAAACGTTTCACTACAAGGAGCACCCATGACAAATCAGAAACCCATGGTGCACACTCAACAGGTGAATACTCAAATTCACACACCCACTATTCAAGTAGCAGGTGTGTCCAACAACCAACCCAATGCGCAATGCCCATAAAGGTTTTTGTTTCCTAAACGTGACTACACACCATTAGGAGAGTTGATAGAGTCAGCATTAAAAAATTTGATTCAAACCAATAATATCACTCTATCCGAAATCAGAGAGTACGAACATGGTTCTGTGAAACCCAAGTGGTGGAATGATAATGACTTTTGTGAATATCATCGGGTAAAAGGACACAAGACACCCAACTGCTACCGATTGAAAAATGTCATACAAGATCTAATTGACCAAGGGATTATCAATGTCACAAATACCCAATCCAAGGGTACAACCAATCACAAAATATTCAATGATATATTCCATGATCATAACAAAGAGAAAGCCCTCACATCCGGTGGACTATCTAAACAAGTGAATTATACCTATACCAACTCTGATAGCACTATAAAGTGCATTAATCCTTCAGATAGCCAAGTTTATACAATTACTATCAAAGATCCCAATGTCAAATGTGTTGTCACAACACAACGTTCTAAGGTTGTTTTGCAAGGAATGCCTTCCACTTCAGCTACACCAGCTAATCCTACAACAATTTCCAATCCACAAACCAGTCTAGTGGATCAATTAAAGCACACACCTGCCTAGATATCCATGTTTGACCTATTGTGCATATCCCTGCGGCATAAGCAAGATCTAGATCAAGCCCTTCAAAATGCAACTTTCCCACGGGACATAACTCTAGAGAATTTACAAACCATAGTAAATTATATTGCTTCCAAAACATGCTACATTTACAGACCATGACGTGCCACCACACAAGCCTCTACATAATGATCCCCTACATTTGCATGCTTATCCAGGTTCATAAACACACAATCCGAAGAGTACTCATTGATGGTGGGGTTGGGTTAAACATATGTACTCTGAAAGTGATAAAAACCTTGGGCTATTCTGAATCTAGCATTGATGTCACCGGGAGGATAAATATCAGGTCATATGATGAGGAGGAAAGATCATCAAAAGGTATCCTTATGCTACCAGTCAAGATAGGCCCAATCATAAAGAACACCCCATTTTAAATCCTATACCTAGATTTGGGATATAACATGTTACTTGGAAGGCCGTGGATACATGAGATGCAATTTGTCCCTTCAACTTATCACCAGTGCATCAAATTCCCGTACCAAGGGGCAGAGATAATCATTGAAGGAGATCCCAACCCATTCTAATACTACAACACCATAAGAAGCAGTACAGATAATCAAGTGCCTTCAAATCAAGAAGAAAACCTTCCTTCCACCTCCTATTCTATTCCCAAAGACATACCAAGAAATGAGGGGAAGATATCAATCAATGAAAAAGGGTGTGGTGAGTATAGCTATGAGGAAGATTTTACCATCACTAACATGCCTCAAAATCCCAGATCATATGACATGCCCCGACTAGTGGAAACACATGAAAATCCAGAACCAGTTCTATTCAAATGCCCACCAACCACATTTGTCAAATGGGGGGACATAGCTAAAGAAAACCCTTTCAATATAGACATCAACACTTGGTTGTATAAAGATTTGCAAGAGACACCTCAAGCACAGATACCTTTGTCATAATATGGAGCTGGTTTCACTATGCTGCAGAAATTTGGATATGTTGATAAGACTGGTCTAAGGGCAAGACAACAAGACTTAATGGAAAATATCTTTACCGCCAACCCAAAGAAACAAAATAGGGTTAGGCCATGGACAAAACAAAACCAGTACAACCATCTGAGATACACCCATAGACCAAGAACAAATTGTAGAATTAAACCGGGGGCAAAATTCAGAACATGCCTTAATCAACAATATACTCCAGGGATTATTTCCATCAGAAGTAGAACCCTGTAATTCCCAATTGAACCTTAATCAGACTATCCAAGATGATGAGGAAAGTGAGACATCTAACGATCATTCTAGCATGACCAATTCCCATGAGTATGAGTGGTTATCCCTCTGTAATTCTAAGTCACCCATCCCTGACTATTTCCCTCAGTCCGTCAGTACTATACACCTGGATGAAATGTTTGACCAAATAACCATAGAAGACCAACCATATATCAATAATCATATCGATGTCAATTCTTTAGGTGGTGTGTCCATGTCCCATTCTGAGTTTATCAAAACTACCTCCGTAGTTCCTTTCATCTAAACATAGTCATCCCCCCACACGGACCTTTGTCTAGTCTACCCTGAACTGATAGAATGGGACCAACAAGGACAACCTGACATAGATCTTTTTGAGAATGATCAGGCCATCATAGACTTATAGGGACTCCAAGAAGGCATACCATCAGGAGACCACAAAGCATACTTCTCCTTTAACTTGGACAGATCAACATACTTTGGGGAGGAGGCTCTTCTTACCAGTCGCAAAATAAAAATCAAAAGCAAAAAAGAACAGTCAGTAAGTGAAAATTGAAAGGCACTTTCTGACAATAAAAATGAGAAAAAAAATAAAGGACGTATCTTCTGGTGAAAACCTCTCTGAGGCGCTAGAGGATGGAAAGTTGGAACTCCTCCCCTTAACAAAAGAAAATTCAGTGCTACTAGCAGAAGAAACATATGAAGTCAATACAGCGGATGAAGAGGACCCTAAACATATCTATTTGGCTAAATCTCTTACACCAAAGGAAAGAGAATGGTTCATTAGTTTCTTTAAGGAAAGACAAATAAACTTTGCATGGTCTTACGCACATATGTCAGGTTTGGATCTGGAGCTAGTGCTACATCATCTACCATTGTTACCAAATGCAAAACCTATTAAAAAAAGATTGAGAAAGATGCATCTATACATCACTTTACTTGTCAAAACAAATTTGAATAAACTCCTAGATGCAGGATTCATAAATCCAATTCCATATGCGGATTGGAACCAAACACAATGGTCTGATTTGTATATGCATAGATTTCAGAGATTTGAACAAAGCTTATCCCAAGGATGATTTTCCTCTACCAAACATCAACATGATAGTTGACTTTACAGAAAGGCACCAAATGTTATCACTTATGGATAATTTCTCTGGATATAACCAAATCAGGATTGCACCAGAGGACCAACACAAGACAACATTCACATGCGCCTGGGGAACTTACTGTTGGAACATAATGTCATTTGGTCTAAAATATGCTAGTGCAACTTATCAAAGGGCAATGACCAAGATCTTTCATGATCTAATTCATAAAACAATGGAAGACTATGTTGATGACATACTAGCCAAGTCAATGCTCAGGGAAAATCACCTACAAGTTTTGGGCCCAATATTTGATCGAATGTAGGAGTACAAGGTCAAACTCAATCCAAAGAAGTGTGTATTCAGAGTTATTGTTGGAAAGCTCCTTGGATTCATTGTATCACATAGAGGTATCGAAGTGGACCTAGAAAAGGTCAAGGCCATCTTGACATGCCACCACCAACTAATCTGAGGCAACTATAGGGTCTACAAGGCATACTGCAATCTATCATGTGATTCATCGCCCAACTGTCAAACAAGTGTCACCCATTCCAGCATCTACTGCATAAATATGTGGTCTTTAAATGGATAGAACAATGCGAGAAAGCATTTCAAACCTTCAAGGATTATCTATTGAAGTCTCCTATATTGGTTTCACTCATTCAAGGTAGGCCACTCCTCTTATATATCTCAGCAACGGAGTCAGCACTAGGTGTTTTCTTGGCACAACACGATGACCAGGGCAAGGAAAGAGTCATTTACTACCTTAGCATAACATTGGTGGGCTATGAGCTAAATTATTCAACAATTGAAAAGTCATGTCTCACAAGTGTCTTTGCTTCTCAAAAGTTAAGACATTATTTGTTGAGTCATCAAAAAAAGCTAATAGCACACATTGATCCATTGAAGTACTTGTTAAGTAAAGTTGCACTAATAGGTCGACTCGCCAAATGGGTCATGATATTAAGTGAATTTGACATAGAGTACATGGATCGAAAGGCTATCAAAGGGCAAGTAATTGCGGACCAACTAGCAGAGGCACCAATACAAGATCATCAGCCTATAGTGTCTGACTTTCCAGATGAATCCATTCTAATAGTACAACCAACAATAGAGGTTTGGCAACTATTCTTTGATGGGTCATATACAAACCATGGTGTAGGAGCAGAGATAGTACTCATTACTCCAAATAATGATGTAATTCCTAAGTCTTTCCGACTCAACTTTCCATGCACGAACAACATAGCTGAGTATGAAGCTCTAGTCATCATATTGAAGACAACTATATAATGGAGGATAAAGAACTTGTGAGTCTATGGTGATTCCCGATTAGTCATCAGCCAAGTAAATGACTACATGAAAATGATGAGAAACTGATCCCATATAGATAGATGATCTACAAGGTGTGAGCTTCTTTTCATTTTATTGTATTTGAGCAGGTTCCAAGAGTTCAAAACAAAGTAGTGGATGTGATGGCTACTATAGCATCCTTGATCGACATGTCGGGTAACAAAACTAGATTTCAATTTCTAGTAGAGAAATTAATGATACCGGCATATCAAGCTCCAATCATAGTGTCATCGTGTGTCCTTTTTGGTCCTAAATCCCCCTGATATCATGACGTATACAATTACCTCCAAAAAATTACCCTACCACCTGACCTGTCGAGAAACCAAAAGAAGTCCCTCATCTGCCAAGCCTTTAGGTTCACCCTTCTTGCTAGTACTCTATATAGAAGAAATCTAGATGGAACACTTTTACAAAGTCTCACTTCCACATAATCCCATAGAGCCTTGTATGAGGTACATGAGGGAATTTGTGGGGCCCACGCAGGTGGAAATAGTTTGGTAAAGAAGATCGTCAGAATGTGATACTACTAGCCCACAGTATAGACAAATGCTAACAAATATGTGCAAAGGTGTTGACAATGTCAAATTCGTGGAGATCTTATCCATGCACCAGCTCAAGAGCTCAACCCCATCACTTCACCATGGTTATTTTCTAAATGGGCATTTGACTTAGTGCTGATAGTCACAAGTACATCATTGCAGCGACGGAGTACTTTACCAAATGGGTGGAAGCAATCCCTCTCACGTATATCACTGGTAAGCAAGTTTTCATACTAAAAAACATCATATGTCAATATAGAATCCCTCAAACCATACTCACATATCATGGTACACCTTTTCAAAACAAGGATCTCGAAGATATCTGTGGGAAGTTCCAAATAAAGAAAGGTTTCTCTTCGTTTTATTATCCCCAACGGAATGGTCAAGTTGAAGCCACTAACAAAACCATCTTGAAGATCTTAAAGAAAATGGTCAATGAATCTGGGCGAGACTAGCATTTGTAGCTCAGTCCTGCATTGTGGGCATACAAAACTAGTGTGAGAACACCTATAGTTGAAACCCCATTCTCACTAGTATATGGATCAGAGGGGGTCCTACCCCTCGAAGTTGAAATCCCCTCCCTTAGAATCTCACTAAAGAACATCATTTCAGATGAAGACTACAGAGTAGAAAGACTCAATGAACTATAACTATGCGCCTCCTCATAATGACACCAGTAACTGGGCGTGCCACATTAGTAAGAGAAACAGGTCGGGCTGCCAGCCACCAAGCATCAAAATATGGAGTGATGCCTACAAACAAACAAGGTTCACTATCAGTACCACATTGATAGGAAAGCATAACAGAATATCAGAAGTATCTTTATCAAAAGAGCCTAAACAGAGAGCATATATCAAACAGTGAATAAAAAATACAAAGAAAATATACCTGCATCAACAACGGCTGACCTACAGGTCCAGGAAACAAGTCCAAGACCATCAAACTCAGTCCGAGCAGCGTGCATCAAGATCAAGGCACCCCACAGAGTAATAACTCAAGATTTCTGAGCGAAGTATGCATAAGAGTCAGTAACATCCTAACACTCCATGAACTATCGCAACACCCTACTGGTGTTGTGCAGATCTATCAGATGTACGTGCTCTATCACATGTCCAATCAGGAATCTCCTCTAACAGAAGAAAGGAAGGCGTGCATCCTCTCCATCCCAAACAAGACATGATCTGTATGGCCTCCAAATAAAATAGGGCATCATGTGTAGTTGTTGCCTCCAATACATTAGATGCCCCATATGGGACTGCACCAAATCTCCATCATAATTGAACACATACGGTCTCCCAGTCAGAAGATCGTGAGCGCCCACAGGTTGGCATACAACAATGAGCTCCCATGCCCAAATCTGGAGTAATATCACGTCGTATCCAAGCCACTTACCACCCTGATAAGCCACGTAAAACACATGGTAGTACATATGAGCCAACATACAAGGCACCAGGCATAAACAGTATAGTCTCTCACCATACCCTCTAGGACAGCTCCCCGTCCTATGGCGAATCCATGTTGCATACGGTAAAGACAGAATCCCACAAATCAAGCTACCAAGCAATGTGCTCAGTCTATCTAAACCCATACCAAATCGGGACCATGGGATATCATAGGGATCAGACATCCCTAGATGATCATCAAGAAGACTAGTCATCTCAAATAATGCAACAATACCAGGCTTACGGGTAAGCTATACTAAGACACCCTGGAAAGGAACCTAAAGGATGCGGTAAACATCCTCGAGAGTGACAATGCACTCTCTAGTGGGAAGATGAAAGGTACAGGTGTCAAAATGCCACCTCTCCAATAACGCAGAGATCAAACCCCTATTGGTCGTGGTCTCGGGCATGTACGTAACCTAATATAATCTTAAGTCTCTAAGGACAGCTCTCTAATCCTCAAATAACTAAAAATGATATACCAAACCTGCTGGTCTGGACTCTCGACATCGCAGAATGTCGCCAGTAATCTGCAAAATAGAAGTATGTACAATGATCAGTGCCAGGGTCGACAAATAAAATTAGACATGTGCAAAAAGAACACATATACTGTATATCAGATCAATTGTGAAATACATACATCATATGTAGCACATTTAAATCAATTGCAGCATTCAAACATCAATTGTGAAACACAACTTGCAATTGCGGCATTAAAACTGTTGATTGTGGTACACTTATCAAATGTGAAACAGAAACATCAATTGCGGCATGCAATCCACAAATGCAGCAAAATCATTGGCAATTGTGGCACATTTACAAAAACAACTAAAAATCAATTGAAATTAAATGCATTAATGACAAGCAATTAATGTGCAAGGGATAAAATACTCACCACACGACCCGAGCCAGCTGGACAACGGAAGGTATGAACTCGGTCAGACAAGTGCATGACTCCCGGAAGGCCTGCCATCGCTCAAAAGAAAGCAAGAAAAGCAAGAAAATCTTACTAGAGAATCAAGAGCTCCAAGATGCAAAGGGACAAATCACAAGCTATTTATAAGTGATCAAAAGAAACCCTAATTCCTCAAGAAGTCTTATTTTATTATCACAAGCCCCGAAAACTTTCATAGCTGATATCAGGAGCATATTTAACTATTTTCACACACTACCAGATGCCCAGACAATTATTTTGTAGTATCAACAAATTAACTTTCCTGTAATGACTTTTCGTTCAAATTTGTTGAGGGGGCATAAATACACCTGCTATCATCAAGGAAAGCTAGGGTAGGATCAAAACAAAAGATTCTTTGACACAATTTGACAAGCCACAATGCATCAAAGAGGGGCAAATGTAGACACCCTAAAATGGACATACTTGCGACCTTACATTAAAACACTAATTTTCATCTATTAATTAATGGTTTTTTTAACCATTAATTAATCATATATTTCTTCTAAATTCATTCCCCAAATCATTTAATCATTTCCCCAAAAGTAATTAAATAATTAATTTTATTTATTTAATTAACCTTAATTAATTAATCTTTATTAATTAATTAAATTCAATTTTCTAAAGTTTAAATTTAAATATTTAAACTTATTAATTTATTCTTCTAATTAAATTAATTTAATTTCACTCAACAATTTAATTTTAAATAAAAAAGGATTCAATTATCTCATGTTTGAATACTTTAATTACAAAAATCAATTAAATATTCAAATAAAACATTTCTCAAGTTCAAAAAGGTAACTCTTGATTAACTTTTCAATTAACTAAATCCCCTCTTCTCTCCAAGTTGAAGAGGTGGATTTTACAGGTTGTTTTTCATTTAAACTAAACATTTCCTCCTATCTCCAAGTTGAAGAGGTGGAGTTTATTGGTTGCTCATCAGTTAACTAAAACATTCCCTCTTCTCTCCAAGTTGAAGAGGCGGAGTTTACTAGTTTCTTTTTCAGTTAACTAAACATTACCTCTTCTCTCCAAGTTGAAGAGGTGGAGTTTATTGATTGCTTCTCCAGTTCCTTTTAATATCAACCGTTCATCCTCTAATCTATGGGATCGATCTAAACCATCCAAATCATTTCCATGTTCTATATAATCAACCCTTCACAACCATTTGAAGGATCCAGGATTTCAAACTTTGTGCACACTTACTATGCAAGATTCTTGCCAGAAGCATCAAGCATTCTTGTGATCATAATTAATATCATTTTCTCAACACTCCCAAGTCATAGATGTTGTTGATACCAATATTGAGCACCACATACACAATGTTTCAGAAGGAGTAGAGAGAAGCAATAGAAGCTTCGAGCATCGGGGTTTGCATTCGTTTGTTTTCCTTTTTGATTGCTTGTTTATTTTATTGTTTGTGGATTTGCTCTTAGTATTTCTGATTTCTTTCCCTGTTGCAAATTGGTGCTACTAACCCCTCGTTATTCGAGTTGGAGCAGGATTGGATCTACACAGGTATTCACTGTAAAGGAAATTTAAATTTTCATGAAAAGGGGGATATAAGGGATTTTGGAATTGTACAAATCTACAAGGCAATGAAAAATAGTTTTGGATGTGCATCTATAGTATTTTTATGAAATTCATTATTAATTTATTGTGTGATAAGAATATATAATGAACTTTTATCCTAATAGGCCCATTTGTGACAACAATAGTCAATTGGAAATTGTATTTGAATCCTAGTTCATTTCTTGGTACTTTGAAGTGAACATTTTTGTGTGCAAGATGTGTATCTATTATTAAGCATAGTTCTTAATTCTTATGACAAAATACACTCAATGGTAAAAACTGAGAATAACACTTGTATATTTGTTTTTTTGGTTCTTTATCTTTTTGTTATTTTGAGTTTATTTTCAAAACCTAGATTAATATTCTATGTAGCTACTCCTCTCAAATGTAGAGGAAGATCATTGTTCCTTCACGATCTATCCAACTATCGGAACGTCTTTGTTACTTCCCATTAGGCGAGTTTTATAAATGTCAAAGTAAAAAATTTATTTACCAACACAATGTAAGAACGTAGTAGTGTTTTGTGGCTTGGTTAACTTCACTTGTATCACAGGAAAAAAATTCTTATGTCTTCTATCTTTTAATGTCCTAGGTGTGTAGCTTGTGACATTACACCTAAACCCTTAACAAAAAATAGGAAAAAGGAGAGTGAGTCTCACGAGGGATAAGAAAGAGTTCAACCAACAAATTTAAATAGCAAGACCAATACAAGAAACAATAATGAAACAACATAACAATAAAATTATAAATAGAACAAAAAGAAGGGCTAGGATGCACAATCTTTTGAAAACCATGAATAGCTTGTCATTCTTTATTAATGGAATCCCATTTATCAATAAGAGAGACTTCCTCTAATTCCTTTCCCTTTGCTTTGGCTTTTTCTTTTTGCTCTGTGCATTTAGCATTATCCTTTTGCTTAGAGCATTATTCTTTTGTTCTATGACTTGAGCTTTAGTCCTCTTTGCAAGTCCACAATAGCTCTCCCCTTAAAGATAATATTGAAGTGCTTTACTTATAGCTAATATTGAAGTACATAAAACATGGTTGATGTATTCTTATTTTCTCTCAATTGAAAACTACCACCTCATCTAAGTTATGTTTTAGTATAGCTTGGTTCTTCCTTATATCAACTATATTTTTGTCTAATTCCTCCCACCTACTTAAAACATGTAAATTTATTCAACTCTTTTGAAACTTCATCTTCAACCTCAACACTTCACCACTCTATTATGTTTTAAGATTTCAATTTCAAGGTCCTAAATCTTCTAACGTAGAGGTATGTGTTATTGAATAAGGATCCATTTCACGACATTTTATGCAATTGAAAGCTTTCTTGAAGCTCTATGATTTTGTCATTCAAGGTGTTGTAGTTCTGGCATTTCCCACATTGAAAATCTTCTTTGGGGTTAGGGGAATTGGTATCATCAATCTTGGGGTCAAATGACAAGGTAGTGGTAACAACCTAGGGATCTATAGTGGGGTCACCCAAAAATTTGTGGTCCAAATGGGGAATGAATCTAGGAGCTATCTGATCATTCTTTTATTTGTATTTAAGGTGGATGGTGCAAAGAAAATTGATGACACTAAGGGAGCTAGGAGAGAGACAAGGAGCATATTGGCCTTGTTAGGAACCTGTGTGTTCCTTTTGTTTATTTTGTTAGTGTAGTGTTGTCGGACGCATATGCTTTGTAAGTCGTCCCGTGAGTATATTTTATTATCCCACATGCATAGGTAGTATTACTTTTCTAGATCGTACTTAGTATATAAGAGTAGGTTGAGGCCTTTGATGGACACCGAGGAATTTATTGTATTGAGCTTGCTCAAAGAAGGTTACCCCCTCGAAGTGGCCCGCAATCAATAGATTCATTCTGAGTTCTGCTATTGCTCTATATTCTGTTATTTCGTGCATTCTCACCAAATTGCTATAAGGAGGTTCATCTCATCTGGTATCAAAGCACTTTCTTGGGCTCGCTGGGTGGAAATTACGTCAAATTTTTTTTCGTCGTGGCCTTTAGGTTCCTTTCCATTCTAATACCGTTTTGCATACTTCCTTCCTTGGTGAACCAACCCCAAATTCTACATATCGAAGCCCTAAATCCCTCATTTATCAAATTTTAGGGTTTGCCCTATCTTTTCTGCTTCTCATCCAATCGCCACCAAACTGAGCCACAAGCTTCAATTCCTCATTCTTCTCCCTTGTTCCTCTTGGACTGCTCGCCTCATTCTGCCTCCCCAACCCTGAAACCCTCATTTTTCTTTTTCCCCTTCCCTCAGAAAGTCTCCAACCACTCGTCAAACACCCATTTCCCAT
>MU224168.1:605451-666218 GCA_018584345.1 Thuja plicata | reverse complement strand
ATCCTAACTGTAACTTTAACCGTAACCCTAACTGTAAAAATCATCCTAACCCTAACCCTAACCCTAATTGTAACCTTATCTCTAACCCTAACAGTAACCCTAACTCTAACCCTAACCCTAACTCTAACTCTAAACCTAACCCTAATCCTAACCCATAACCGTACATCCTAACTATAAAAATCACCCTAACCCTAACCCTAACCCTAACTCTAAACCTAACCCTAACCCTAACACACCCTAATCCTAACTCTAACCCTAACCCTAACCATAACCATAACCATAACCATAAAAATCACCCTAATTCTAACCCTAACTGTAAAAATCACCCTAACCCTAACCCTAACTCTAACCCTAACCCTAACTGTATATTCCAACCATAAAAATCACCCTAACCCTAACCCTTACCTTAACCCTAACCCTATTTCTTACTATAAGCATTAATCATAAAATGTCTTCCATGTTGCGCCGCGATTGCTACTAGCTTATATATACTTATATATATATAATACGCCGAGAGTAATCCTTCTCGAGGCGCCTATTTCAATCATCCCTAATCCACACGAAAAATAGGCGCACTCGAGAAGGATTACTCTCGGCGTATTATATATATATAAGTATATATAAGCTAGTTACTCTATTGAAGAAGGTAGTTGAGAGGAGGAGGAGGATTGAGAGTAAGGAATTCCTTTTTTCTGAGGGAAATGTCATGGTGGTTTTCATACTTTTTTGCAATGTATGTTGGTTATCTCTTGTTGCTATTTCAAAAAGAATGGTATCCAAAAATCAGATGTACTTTTTCTTGTATTATTATCTTGGTTAAGTTATATATAACAAGTATCACTAATTAGTTATAATTATAATTATATATGTAAATTTAATTCTAATTTTATTATAAATATTAAATATATTTTAATTAATAGTTATTTTAATAAAAGTAAAATTATTATAGATTAAAAATTAAATAAAAATCTTTGCATAAAATCTTAAAAATAATATCTAATAAGTTATGTTTGTATATATTATAGTTTCATTTGTATAGTTATAATTGTAAAAATTTAAAATATAGTTATAAATTTTAAATGTAAGGTGGAATTTAAATAATAAATAAAAGGTTAGTAAAATAAGACAATAATGATCAAAGTGGTATCCAAAAATCAGATGTACTTATTCTTGTATTATTATCTTGGTTAAGTTTGTTAAATATTTAGAATGGTATAAGGAAACTATTCTTCCCCTCAAAAAAAAAAAACTTATATATAATAAAAGGGCTATAAACTATATATTTATTATGAATACAAATTTTATGACACATTTTTATTTTGCTATCAACCAAAAACATCTAAACAGTAGTGCCAATCCTTATGTATATAAAATTAGATATATATTTGTGTTGATATAATGTTTATTTGTATTAATAAATAATTATTATTTTATATTACTGTAAATAATTGTACTTCATAGAAAATATTAATTTATTATGTACATGGTATTATATTGTATTTATTTGTTAATTATTAAAAATAATGTCTTTAAAATCATTGGCAGTGAATACCTCTTCCAAGTCTATCTACTTGAAAGTACAAAGTAGAAATGTGTTATATAAACCTATTTTGGAGGTCACCATAAAAGTAAAATATTATGTTAATTAGTAATTCAATACAGTGTAAATTGTTAAGCAATTAGATGTAACTTATATTCAATCAAAATGGAATTAATAGTATTTATATGTAAACTATTGTTTCTTTTTCATTACTGCAAAATCATATTTGTAAGGTAATATATGAATTGCAAAAGGAAAAATAAATATATATGTTATTTACCATTGTAAAGTTTTATTTTTGTGATGATATCTAATTTGTATAATCAATTAAGAATATGAATAAGAAAGATACATTTTACTCTATTCATAATATTCCTTGTTAAATGATTTATCCCTAGTAAGGAAAATAATAATAATAATTGAATAAGCATTAATGTTAACTCTGGTAATTAACATTTTCAGCAGGGCCCAAATTGAGAACCTCCATCATAAGGACAGTAGCTTAGTGACAGTCCATTGGTAGGTGGAAGGTTGAGTTGTGCAAGCCAAAGTGTGTTAAGAGCATCATTTTAAGCATGTCTCAAATGGTCATTGTTGGAAGTGTCAAACCACACATTTATACAGTAAAACCTGTCAAAAATATCCAAGATTGAGTTCTTAAGCTTTCCTAATAATCTCTATATTTGGAATTCGATTGAAATAGTTTAGTAAGTAGAAATTTAGCTATCCAATTGCTGGAAATCTCAAGGCTGTAAAGGGATCTCACCATTGAAGAAGAGTATAACAGTTCAATAAAACATATAAATTAGGACTTGTATCATTCATATAAACCTCCTCTTGCAAATGATGTATCAAAAAGGACTCATGATATATATGGTACGCTAAGTAGTACACAGTCAGAAGTTGATTATTTTGAATGGTGGTTCAATTACAATTACAAATGCTACAGATCCAATCACAAGTTTCCTGAACATGGAGGACCCTCCACTTTACTTGAGGAGCATTGATTCAATACTTCTTCTATACCATTGTTAGAATCTTCAATATAACTGATCCATTTTTGTGATGCAAACAGCCAATTGAATTCTTAACCTTTCCCAACAAACTCTACATCAAATAGAAGCACGGAATTGGGAGGGATAACACATGAACCTGCATATCAAAAGACAGAAGAATCTAATGCATCTTGCATTCTAACATTAACTTAATAAAATGAAATCAAATTCAAATCTATCCTCCAAAGATTCATAAAATAATGAACCTTCCTTTCCCAAAAGAAAGGATAAATTGTAAGATGGTGATGTTGCTATCAAGGCAGTACAGGAACAAAATTGAGCCAGTTTTCATAAAAAAACAAACTATTTTGAAATCTTGAAGAAAACTGCTCAATCAAGTCCTCTAAAAGAGTCAAAACTGAATTTCTTTTAATAGGCACTGTCAAGGTACATCACATGCACAAGGTTGTCTACTGATTGTAAGTCACCTAGTCTAGACGATGAGAAATATGACTGCTGGATAGAATGAAAATATGCTGTACTTTTCCAGACATTTTTGCTTACAGCAAGTGTTATAAACAGCAATTAAAAAATTACGGAAACATTTTTTTTATTCAGTAAGTTATTCAAAACCTTGAGGCGCTTTTCCATCATTTGTCAGAAATTTGCATTTCAAAAAAACTATAGAGGAAACTTGAAGACCAAGAAAGTTGCAATGCAAATGCAGTTGTTTCTCTCAGGTTCCCTCTGCCATGTCTGAGTCTTTTTGACAATACCATGTTGCCTAAACCTAAAACTTTTTAAATAGTGGTTTCATTTTTCCAATATCCTACTTATGTCAATGATTCCAAATTTCTCGTCAGTTCCATTGTTTAAATGAGTAATTACTGGATGATGCAGTCACTTTACATTTTTGGGTTTTAGGCTAAGTTACCGGATTCAGACCCTGGACCCTGGATTCGAGTCTGGGTCCGATCTAGGTCCGGATTCGCGGACTGGTCCAATCTGGGTCCGGATTCGCGGACCGGTTCGCGCTGGATCCGGGCAGGGTCCAGATCTGGACCTGTGGGTCCGTCTGGATCCGCAGACCTGCAGATCTTGACGGACCCACAGGTCCAGATCTGGAACCTGTCTGGATCCTGTGTGAATCCTCAAGGATCCCCAGGGACCCATCACAGATTCATACTATAAAATGATTTAGTTTTAGAGTGATGTATATTTCTCTTATTTTTTTGTATATATATATACACACACACATGGACCCATACAAATCATAATGCGAATTTTTTTTTCACGAATCCACGAACCGGATTCTTGAATCCGAATCCATCCCCGAACCCGAACCGGCAACTTAGGTTTTAGGATTTTCAACTACTTTTTTATATTGGTTTTTCTTTTGATTTTTATAGCATGAAACATCAGGGGCCACCCTGTCCTGGATAGAGAATTTGCCAGAAGTATGGACATGTATGCTACAGCTCTCCTCATCTACAATTTGCATCAGTGTTCAAAATGTGTACTCTCATCTTGTGTATGCATCTCTGGATTTCGTGGTCCTGCCATAATATAACAAGAATCAAACTATGATTCTCCTAAGTAGCAAGCATATCACTGATTAAAACTCTTTCACTGTATATTGCATGCCTATCTACAAAGTTTTGCTCAAAATTGGAAATGCTCACCCTGGCTACAATCAGTGATACTTTTTGTTCTAGTATGATTTTCTAAAATTATTAGGGGGAAAAAATGTAAAAATAGAAAACATGTGAAGGATAAAGAAAAAAGTATGGCAGGGCTTAGGCAAACATTGCCGTGATGTGATATTGTGTCTTTGGTTGAATGAACTAAACTAGCTAGCAAAACTCAATCACTTGTAGATTCATTTGTCCAGTTAGTTTCTTAGTTTTAAGATTGCAGTGTCCCAAAGATTCTATTTGGGTTTCAAATGCAATGGGAACTAAGATAAGCCATAGAGAGCTTACCTTAAATAAATCCAAGGTATCCAGAATTTCTTGACTGTACCAAGAGGGAATAACAAAGATGATATAAAAACTTAGCCTTTTTGATGAGCTGTCCAAAAGCCATTTGATAGATGGTGAGAATCTTTTGTACTTGATTTAAGTCTCTTGGCATGAGAGTGGAAAGCCTCAAGATACTACCAATTGGACTCTCGAGTGCCTCATCCTTATCAATTCAGCAAGGCCATGAATTTTCCCTTTATCTTTTGTGTTTTCTTTAAGTTTGTGAGAAATTCCCATATAATTGTAAAAATGCAAGCTTAATGGGATGCCTTGCCTCAACCCTCTCATGCATTCTAATATTTTCCTTTTGCCCAATGTAACACAGGAACGAGTCCCCCCCTAAACCCCTGTGTTCCTGGGACAGGGATGTCCCCGAGATAGGGGGATGGGGCCGGGGCGTCCCCCACCACCATCATTCTGCCAACCTTTGGCCGTTGAGACGCTGCTAGGACGTCAGGACGACACAGCATCCCCTGAACAGTGTGGGACACCCAGGCGTCCCTCAACCGTCTTGGGGGCATCTGCACGTCCCTTGTCGACAGACAACCAGTGATTTTAAAAAAAAAACTTGCATGTTTTTAAGTTTTGTTCAAACATGTCAATTTTGGGAGAAAAATGCTTCAAAAATGAAGAATCCAAAGGCCACGCAAGAGGGAAAATGTGCTTGGCGGTGGGGGCACTCCAAAGGGACCCTGCAAGGGGTGTTGCCCCTTGACCCCACTGGGGGCTACTACCCCCAAAGCCCCACTTTCGAATTTAAAAACAAAAGAAGAAATTGATGGGGAAATTGCGTCGAATCAAGTTGATGTTTTTATACCCACTTTACTGAGTTCCAATGATGAGGAGTTTTCCTTGAGGGATGATTAGAGGCCTCTTCACTACATTTTGACATTTTGTACTTGTTTTGGTATCCTGCTACTCATTGTAATCATCTTTATAATATTTTTGATATAATAGAAATCTTGCATTTTCCAATTCGACAATTTTATTTACTATTCTAATTTCTAATAGTAATAATAATTTGATAGTCAATGTTCATTGTTCATTGGTTCAATGTTCAAGTATTTAGTATTTAGCATTTGCAATTTTGCTATTTTACTTCTTATACTATTATACATATTTTCATAACTAGCATTTCAAATACCATATGTATAGTATATAGTATATACAACACCCCCCCCCCCATTGTTGTCCCCTCGGCGTCCCCAAATTAAAGCCCTTTTCCCCCAGTCCCAAAAACCCATCCTGTCATCCCCTCGTCCCCCTATCCACCAAAGCCCATGTTACACTGTTTTTGCCCCCTTGAGAGAAACAACATAAATGACCATGGAGATGCAAGTTTTGTTGAAGTTAGTAGTTGCAGAAGAAATTCTGAGTATTTCTAATGAGTTACATTTTGTGGACGTTGTTTTCTTTGTTCGCACTGGAGGCTAAGTTTGTGCTTCACAAGTATTTTATCCTTTGTATGTTTTTCTCTTGCCTTGTCATCATTGAGGATGATATGTCACAGGTGTCTATTATGCTTCCATGTCATTTTCTTATGGGTCCGTACTTGTCCGAGTTGGCTGCTAGTGTCTATCGCATATACTTAACTCCTGTGACAGCTCACATTATGTTGATCATCTATTATTCCTTCTTCAATGAACCGTTATGAAAACCGTTCATTTCACATTCTTCTTTCTCCACATATGGTCGGGGCTGTCTTTCAGATTTCGGGTGTTTATATTATTATTGTTGCTAATCATTTTTAGGTGTTCGACGATACTGGAGAGCAATTCTATTTTTTCTCTCTGATTAAATATTAAGTGTGTTGTTGATACATCAATCTCAGGAAGAGTTTGTGATTGCCATGAAGGCAAAACTGGAAGAGCTGAACATTTTCCATGTTCTTGAGAACTTAATATTATATTTTGTATTGTTCTCTCATATGTATCGTGTGATTCTCTGAGTTGTTTTTGCAGTTCTTTAGAATGCAGTTTGATATTCGTTGAGCATGTCCTATTTGGTATGGCTTCGAGTCTCAACTTTATTGTAAAAGATTGCTCTCAATTTTTTATTTGATAATAAAGGAGAAGGCTTTGTGGTGTGGCTGGGTTTTCCCCTCGAGTAGGAGGGTTTTCCTAGGGTAAATATGTGTTCTTGTGTTCCTGTTTTATCAGCACTTTTTTTCTGCTCTTCTGGCTCTAAAACATTAACATGGTATCAGAGTTTCCAAAGCCACTTTGCTTCATAAGCTTTTTGATCCCCTGCAAAGAACAAGGCATTCTACCTCTGTCGCACAAGCTCCCTCTGAAACTTATATCTTCCTCTTAGAAGTAGTTGATCACAAGACAATCAAAAGAGGTTTTCTTTCTTCAATAGTCACCAACTCAGCTCAAGCTGCAATCTCTTGTTATCCTTGCTCCTCAATCCATCTCGGAAAATTAGTGCAGACGAATTGTAAATTGCAACCTGCAACTCCTCTTCTCACTTAATCACGGAAACGAATGTGTTTCAGAAGCAATCCGTTTACAACCTGCAACTCCTTTTCTCACTTAATCGTGCATTCGTCTGTATTTAAAAAATGGATTGCTTCTGAAACGCATTCGTCTGCACGATTAAGTGAGAAAAGGAGTTGCAGGTTGTAAATGGATAGCTCCTAAAACGCATTCGTCTGCACGATTAGGTGAGAAGAGGAGTTGCAGGTTGCAATTTACCATTCGTTTGCGCTAATTTACAACAATGGATCGAAGAGCAAGGATGATGAGAGAATGCAGCCTGAGTCGAGTTGGTGACTCTTGAAGAAAAAGAACCTTGTCAAATTGTCTTGTGATTAACTACTTCTAAGAGGAAGATATAAGTTTCAAAGGGAGCTTGCGCAACATAAGTAGAATGCCTTGTTCTTTGAAGGAGATGAAAAGGCTTATGAAGCAGAGTGGCTTTGGAAACTCATTGTTTGGTCAAACTTTGGAGTTGATCTATGATATATTATGATATTCGAAAGCTATGAGAATGTTGCCCGTATTAAGAGGGAGTCTCGGCTGAGAAAAAGTCTCACCATTCAAATGATCTTCATGTGCCTTGATGAGTTCTTCTCTGAGAGGGAGAAGTTCGAGGTGAAATCTTGTTAATGAGTTCTTCTCTGTGTGAGAAGTTCAAAGTGAAATTCCTTGTTCCACCCTCTGCGAGTAGGCAAGGTGGTAATGCATTCTTCTTTGGGAGAAGTTTGAAGTGAAATCCCTTGTTTCACCCTCTGCGAGTAGGCAAGGTGGTAATGCATTCTTCTCTGGGAGAAGTTTGAGGTGAAAGCCCTTATTCCACCCTCTGTGAGTAGGCAAGGTGGTAATCCATTCTTCTCTGGGAGAAGTTTGAGGTGAAAGCCCTTGTTTCACCCTCTTGCGAGTAGCCAAGGTGGTAATGCATTCTTCTCTGGGAGAAGTTTGAGGTGAAAGGCCTTGTTGTACCCTCTGCAAGTAGGCAAGGTGGTAATCCATTCCTCTCTGCGAGAAGTTTGAGGTGAAAGCCCTTGTTCCACCCTTAGGGAGTAGCTATGGTGGATCCACCCTCTAGGAGTAGCCATGGTAGAAGTCATGCGTGTGATTCCATGACTTAATTTTTTTCTTTTTCTGAGTCACCCTCTTGGAGTAGCTATGGTGAGTTTTGTTATGCTGAGATAATAGTTTTTTTATTAAGAATATCTGTGATGAGTTGTTGACATTCTTTTTTGTTCCAGCCACTTGCACTTGTCATGAGATGGCAAGACATGAAAATTTCTTCTTTGCTAAGAGGGAGTGTTGAAGTTAGTAGCTGTAGAAAAAATTCTAAGGATTTCTAATGAGTGATATTTTTGTGGACATTGTTTTCTTTGTTCGCACTGGAGGCTAAGTTTGTGCTTTCGAAGTATTTTATCCTATGTATGTTTTTCTCTTTCCTTGTGATCATTGAGGATGACATGTCACAGGGGTCGATTATGCTTCCATGTCATTTTCTTATTGGCCCGTACTTGCCCAAGTTGGCTGCTGATGTCTATTGCATATACTTAACTCCCTTGACGGCTCATATTATGTTGATCATCTATTATCCCTTCTTCAATGAACCGTTATGAACACCGTTCGTTTCACATTCTTCTTTCTCTGCATATGGTCAGGGCTGTCTTCCAGATTTCAGGTGATTATATTATTATTGTTGCTGATCATTTTTAGGTGTTCGACGATACTATAGAGCGATTTTATTTTTTCTCTCTGATTAATTATTGAGTGTTGTTGATAAATCAGTCTCAGGAAGACTTCGTGATTTCCATGAAGGCTTAACTGGAAGAGCTGAACATTTTCCTTGTTCTTGAGAACTTAATCTTATATTTTGTATTGTTTCTCATATGTATCGTGTGATTCTATGAGTTATTTTTGCAGTTCTTTATATTGCAGTTTGATATTCGTTGAGCATGCCCTGATTGGTATGGCTTTGAGTCTCAACTTTATTGTAAAAGATTGCTCTCAGATCTTATTAGATAATAATGGAAAAGGCTTTGTGGTGTGGCTGGGTTTTTCCCTCGAGTAGGAGGGTTTTCCCAGGGTAAATATGTGTTCTTATGTTCCTGTTTTTTCAGCACTTTTTTCTGCTCTTTTGGCTCTAAAACATTAACATGGTATCAGAGTTTCCAAAGCCACTCTGCTTCATAAGCTTGTTGATCCCCTGCAAAGAACAAGGCATTCTACTTCTGTCGTGCAAGCTCCCTCTAAAACTTATATCTTCCTCTTAGAACTAGCTGATCACAAGACAATCTTAAGAGATTTTTTTTTCTTCAAGAGTCACCAACTCAGCTCAGGCTGCAATCTCTCATCATCCTTGCTCCTCAATCCATCGCGGTAAATTAGCACAGACGAATCGTAAATTGCAACCTGCAACTCCTCTTCTCACTTAATCGTGCAGACGAATGTGTTTCAGAAGCGATCCGTTTACAACCTGCAACTCCCCGTTTACAACCTGCAACTCCTTTTCTCACTTAATCATGCATTCGTCTGCATTTAAAAAATGGATCGCTTCTGAAATGCATTCGTCTGAAATTTTTTTGTTAAGAATATCTATGATGAGATTTTGTTGACATTTGTTTTCGTTGCAGCTACTTGCACTAGTCATGATATGGCAAGACATATGAAAATTTCTTCTTTGCTAAGAGGGAGTGTTGAAGTTAGTAGATGCAGAAGAAATTCTGAGTATTTCTAATGAGTGATAGTTTTGTGGACGTTGATTTCTTTGTTCACACTGGAGGCTAAGTTTCTGCTTCACAAGTATTTTATCCTTTGTATGTTTTTCTCTTGCCTTGTCATCATTGAGGATGACATGTCACAGGTGTCAGTTATGCTTCCATGTCATTTTCTTATGGGCCCATACTTGTCCGAGTTGGCTGTTGGTGTCTATCACATATACTTAACTCTCGTGACGACTCATATTATGTTGATCATCTATTATTCCTTCTTCAATGAACCGTTATGAAAACCGTCCGTTTCACATTCTTCTTTCTCTGCATATGGTCGGGGCTGTCTTTCAGATTTTGGGTAATTATATTATTATTGTTGCTGATCATTTTTAGGTGTTTGACGATACTGGAGAGTGATTCTATTTTTTCTCTCTGATTAATTATTGAGTGTGTTGTTGTTGATACATCAGTCTCATGAAGAGTTTGTGATTGCCATGAAGGCTTAACTGGAAGAGATGAACATTTTCCTTGTTCTTGAGAACTTAATATTATATTTTGTATTGTTCTCTCATATGTATCGTGTGATTCTATGAGTTGTTTTTGCAGTTCTTTAGAATGTAATTTGATATTTGTTGAGCATGGCCTGTTTGGTATGGCTTTGAGTCTCAACTTTATTGTAAAAGATTGCTCTCAGATCTTATTTGATAATAAAGGAGAAGGCTTTGTGGTTTGGCTGGGTTTTTCCCTCGAGTTGGACGGTTTTCCTAGGGTAAATATGTGTTCTTGTGTTCCTGTTTTATCAGCGCTTTATTTTCTGCTCTTTTGGCTCTAAAACATTAACATGGTATCAAAGTTTCTAAAGCCACTCTGCTTCATAAGCTTGTTGATCCCCTGCAAACAACAAGTCATTCTACCTCTGTCGCACAAGCTCCCTCTGAAACTTATATCTTCCTCTTAGAAGTAGTTGATCACAAGACAATCTAAAGAGGATCTTTTTCTTCAAGAGTCACAACCTCAGCTCAGGCTACAATCTCTCATCATCCTTGCTCCTTGTAATGTCCTGTCTCATGGTATTGAACAATTACTTGAACTTCTCACACTTACTTTATCAAGTTCTTGTTCTTGAACTAAGTACTGGAAATGATGCGTGATATTAACTGCTATTCCAGATTCAATCAACAATATTTGTACGCAATATAGTATAGGTATGAATATGACTAATAATGATGTCTAATATATCGATATGTATATGCTACGACAAGTTGGTGATATCACTTATAGAAATAAGGTTGCTGTTTAAGATATGTAGATGTATCCTTGCCAAAATGATAATGCTTCTGTTTCTGATCTGAATTCTTCACTCCTACAACTATGGTGCCTTCTTTGATTTAGAAATAATCACTTGCGAACGGTTTATGCTTACTAGGCAAGAGCTCAATCGAGAATATCCTCAATGGATGAAATAAGAAATAAGTTTTTATCACCTGTTCCACAGACTAAATTCCATCTCTATACATATATCTTGGCGTACCGAAGGGATTGGTTGTAAGGACATGACTTATAACCGCATCACTTGATCATATACATTTGTTAGGTGAATCATATCGCTTCAATATTACTTGCTGCATTCTTATCGTTGTGTTAGTCACTTTTGCTATATCAAACAGTTATACTTCATAGTCATCGTACTCTTCCATGAGAGTCTTATTCATTGTAATTGCGGATTATGTTGATATAATTATCATTTTGTTAAATCCCTTCCATAAAGGGGACTCTTCATTGTGGATTAAGTATATCGAATAATATTTGAATTGCGTCCCTGCCATAGACATTGTTCTCCAAGGATCATCATCTTTGTGGACCCTGGTCAATATTAACGTCGATGACTCATCCATTAATCTCTGTTTGACCGCTGCCTCCATTATTAGCTCAGATTACTAATGACATTACTTCTTATATATTGTAATCAATTTCTCTACTGCAAGGACACTTAACACATTAATGGCATGCTTTAATACTTGAATCAAGACGTGAATATTGACCTTGCTTGTGACTTGGTTTGCTCCCGCAAAATAGATGCATCTCCTTTCAATAATTATAATCTCTTCCAAGCACAAAACATGATATAATTATTCACCCATCTCTCAGTAAACATTGGCTACTCCATATTCCATTCTCCTCCCCCCCACCGTTAAATGCCGACATGAATCCCTTCCAAGAAATATACCCTACATCTTTTGGAATGACATTCATTTTTGTCTCATGAGTGATTAACATGTCTCTTAATCGCACCCTTACATCAGCGATGAGACACATATGTTCATCGTTTCCTTTCATAAAGAATCGTGATTAGTTTACGATGGTTTCTTACTGGCTCTTAATATATCAGCAAAGACATTAGTGTGATCGAACCATATTAGAGTTATATTTGTTCTTCCTTATTGATACAATATTATTATTATATTATTATTATGTGATACTTATATATTATTATATATATGAATGAACATTATAATATTATCTATCATTATTATTTATTATTATTCTTATTGAATATTTGATAATTCATATAATATTTATTGATTCAAACTTTGTATTATTCCATTCACGTATTTATTCATATAAATATATATAGGTGTTTCTATATTATTACTATTATTATATTTATTATAATATAACAATAATAATATTTATATTATCATTGTATATTTAATATTTATTTAGTATCTTGATTTTCTTATTGAATATTATTAGACTAATAAATATATATCATACAATTTAGGAAGAATATATTATTAATCGATGTCTCTATCCTTCATCGATCTCGTTGTAATATATATATATATATATATATATATATATATATATGCTTCTACAATGATCAATATCTTCAAAATAATCTTACTCATAGGCGGTCTATTGTTCATCATTGATTCTTATGACTTCCATATTGTTCGCATATCTCAAGAGGATATATTTGTTAATCATGTTGATTGTTTATAATGATATAAACTCAACTTAAATATTATTATCTATAGAGATGTATTTGTATAAATATTATATTAATTTCTTGTTGTTATTATTATTTATTTTTATATTTAATTTTAATATTGTTATTTCTCTTTCAGAAAGGGGGTCATGACACTCCTCAATCCATCGCGGTAAATTAGCGCAGACGAATCGTAAATTGCACCTTGCAACTCCTCTTCTCACTTAAACGTGCAGGTGAAAGCGTTCAAGAAGTGACCTGTTTACAACCTGCAACTCCTTTTCTCACTTAATCATGCAGACGAATGCATTTCAAAAATGGATCGCTTCTGCAACGCATTCATCTGCACGATTAAGTGAGAAAAGGAGTTGCAGGTTATAAACGGATCGCTTCTGAAACGCATTCGTCCGCACGATTAAGTGAGAAGAGGAGTTGTAGGTTGCAATTTACAATTCGTCTGCACTAATTTACCGCGATGGATCGAGGAGGAAGGATGATGAGAGATTGCAGCGTGAGCTGAGTTGGTGACTCTTGAAGAAAAAGAACCTCTTCAGATTTTCTTGTGATCAGCTACTTCTAAGAGGAAGATATAAGTTTCAGAGGGAGTTTGCGCGACAAAGGTAGAATGCCTTGTTCTTTGCAAGGGATCAACAAGCTTATGAAGTAGAGTGGCTTTGGAAACTCATTGTTTGGTCAAACTTTCGAGTTAATCTATGATATATTGTGATATTCAAAAGCTATGAGAATGTTGCCCCCATTGAGAGGGAGTCTCAGCTAAGAGGGAGTTTCACCATTCAAATGATCTTCATGTGCCTTCATGAGTTCTTCTCTGAGAGGGAGAAGTTCAAGGTGAAAACCCTTGTTAATGAGTTCTTCTCTGTGGGAGAAGTTCAAAGTGAAATTCCTTGTTCCACCCTCTGCAAGTAGGCAAGGTGGTAATGCATTCTTCTCTGGAGAAGTTTGAAGTGAAAGCCCTTGTTTCACCCTCTGCGAGTAGGCAAGGTGGTAATGCATTCTTCTCTGGGAGAAGTTTGCTCGGTGAAAGCCCTTGTTCCACCCTCTGCGAGCAGATAAGGTGGTAATCCATTCTTCTCTGGGAGAAGTTTGAGGTGAAAGCCCTTGTTTCACCCTCTTGCGAGTAGGCAAGGTGGTAATGCATTCTTCTCTGGGAGAAGTTTGAGGTGAAAGCCCTTGTTCCACCCTCTGCAAGTAGGCAAGGTGGTAATCCATTCTTCTCTGGGAGAAATTTGAGGTGAAACCCCTTGTTCCACCCTCAAAGAGTAGCTATGGTGGATCCACCGTCTGGGTGTAGCCACGGGGGAAGTCATGCACGTGATTCCATGACTTAATTTTTTTGTTTTTCTGATTCACCCTCTAGGAGTAGCTATGGTGAATTTTGTTATGTTGAGATAGCAATTTTTTTATTAAGAATATTTGTGATGAGATTTTGTTGACATTCTTTTTGGTTGCAGCTACTTGCACTTGTCATGAGATGGCAAGACATATGAAAATTTCTTCTTTGCTAAGAGGGAGTGTTGAAGTTTGTAGCTGTAGAAGAAATTCTGAGTATTTCTAATAAGTGATATTTTTGTGGACGTTCTTTCCTTTGTTCGCACTGGAGGCTAAGTTTGTGCTTTAGAAGTATTTTATCCTTTGTATGTTTTTCTCTTGCCTTGTCATTGTTGAGGATGACATGTCACAGGTGTCGGTTATGCTTCCATGTCATTTTCTTATGGGCCCGTACTTGTTCGAGTTGGCTGCTGGTGTCTATCGAATATACTTAACTCTCATGACGGCTCATATTATGTTGATCATCTATTATTCGGATTCCTTCTTCAATGAACCGTTATGAAAACCATTCGTTTCACATTCTTCTTTCTCCGCATATGGTTGGGGCTGTCTTTCAGATTTCGGGTGATTATACTATTATTGTTCCTAATCAATTTTAGGTGTTCAACGATACTGGAGAGCGATTCTATTTTTTGTATCTGATTAATTATTGAGTATGTTGTTGTTGATACATGAGTCTCAGGAAGTGTTCGTGATTGCCATGAAGGCTTAACTGGAAGAGCTGAACATTTTCCTTGTTCTTGAGAACTTAATATTATATTTTGTATTGTTCTCTCATATGTATTATGTGATTCTATGAGTTGTTTTTGTAGTTCTTTAGAATGCAGTTTGATATTCGTTGAGCATGGTCTGTTTGGTATGGTTTTGAGTCTCAACTTTATTGTAAAATATTTCTCTCAGATCATATTTGATAATAAAGGAGAAGGCTTTGTTGTGTGGCTGGGTTTTTCCCTCAAGTAGGAGGGTTTTGCCAGGGTAAATGTGTTCTTGTGTTCCTCTTTTCTCAGCACTTTATTTTCTGCTCTTCTGGCTCTAAAACATTATCAGGTTTCTTAGGCTATTCACATTTGAGCTATCATGTCCCATCATATTTCTCAAATGCTTTTGACATATCCAGTTTTATAAACACCCATTAAGTTATTAACATTTATAAAGCTTGTGAGAATGCAGTATTTCACACATCATCATTATGTTAGTTATTTGCAGTGTTTCTCCAAGTTTCCAAGAAAGAGGGGTGTGATTTTGGGGATGGCAAAAAATTCCCCAAAATTCAAGAAAAATGAGGGGGTAGCTATTAAAATTTAAAATAACTTAAATAAACAAAAATAATCTGATCTATTAAAACATAAATACAATGGGCTAAATTTGCAATGATAATTCTTCCCCCTTTCAGCTTTTTAAGGCTTCTTACTTTAGCATTTTAACCTTGAAAGGTTAACTTTTATATTTTTATGCACGAAATGGTCCAAGACATTGAGACTTTAAAATGGGAGCATCCCCTCCATCCCCCAAGTACCTAGGATAACCACGATGTCCCCCAGTCTGTTGGGATGCATTCCCATGAAACACTGGTCAATTGCCTTCCTGAGACAAAGGCTACGGGATGATATTGATATATTTGTTTGGCTTCAGCAACTTTCAATATGAGAACTGATCTCATTGCTTTCAAAATGTTCAGCATTTGATAATTCCATCTAAATTCCTGAATTATGTCCAGTAGATATGTTTTTATTAAGTCCCGATAAGTTTAATAGAACGCAACATGGAACCCATCAGGCCTAGGGGCCTGATTTGGCTGGGATGAAAAGAAATTATAGTTTCTATTCTCTGAGACAGGCCTCATAATTTTAGAAGTTTCCATTCCTTCTATAAGTTTAGGAATGTTCGTGAGAAGAGGTTTTCTTTCCTTTGTTTTTCTAAGATCTGAACTTCCCATCAACAGCTGCCTAACAATCATTAACATTGGTAATGATTTCCAGCACTGTGTGAATTTAATCATTTCTTGCGGTTTTGGTTTTTGTGACCATTTTAATGAGCTTTGCTTGATGAATATGACAATGCTATAGTTTCATCCTTCTATAGTCTCACTTCTAGAAGTGAAGAGTTAATATTATGTGCAGATCTCTTTTGTCTTTATAACATTTTATCCTTCTCTCAAGTTGTATAAAAACCCTTGGCTGCATAAAAACATCAGCCTGATGTTTGCATGCAACCCAATATTTCACCGAGATCTCCAGTCTTTGTGATTTTGCTTGCTATTTTTGATATTATGCATGTCTATCCTAAAATGTGTTTTGTGTCTACCTTCTACGTCTACTTTATATGAGTCAATACTTTGACTAAATTTGAAGGTTTGGTTTTATAGAAAAGGTTTTGAATGAGACTTGGTTTTGTATAATGAATCTTTGAAAATGCATAAGTCATGCCCATTTGACTCTACCTGCTATGAGAAATGGTATCTCTTATATTGATTAATTATAGTTTTATTTGGATGTCATATTCTTTGAAGTTTCGTACTTGAAAATTTCTCAGTGATAAAATGTTTTTTTCCTTTAATCCTTCTAGGATGCAAATATGTTTGTTGTCGTTGTTTTGAGGTCTTACTAAGTTTTCAAAGGTTTCAGAGTTTGTTATGATAGTGTAGTCTTTATGATTAAATAGTCTTTTCATATTAATAATAATTTGGAATATGCAGTGATGTTAGTAGCATTTCACCATCCACTCACATCATGCAACAAGACTAGAGGTTCACTCACATATCATTTAGTGAAATGTTTTATTATTACCTTAGGAATAACTTTATCAACTTTATACACAACTTATGAAAGAAGTATTTACTAGTAATGCTTACAAGCTACACTGCATTCTTCCATCTCAGACAAACCTTGCATTTGGACAATTCATGGATAAACTCTCTATTTTATTTGCTCTCTATATCTCTATGCTATGGAAATGCCTTAAAAAGAAAAGCTGGTTTTGTCTCTTTTTCAATGTTATTTTTGTGATGACCCTAACGGTTTATCCAATATTTGTCCTAAAATATTCAATATGTCTTAGAGGAATTTTGTCAAACAGTTGGCAGGTAAGTCTGTTCTAATTTTCTGAGTTCTTGTGTCACCAAAACACCACACAAGTGACAAGTGCTATGCATAGAAATTCCGTCAAACATTTATATAGTCATAACATGCTGGAGCAATCACTCATACCACAGAGACAATTCGTCAAACACTTGGTGTACCACCTCTTGACACAAGTGAATTCCTCTGATGTGAACTTGGATTTAAAGGTCTGCTGTCACAGACTTAGTAGATGAATCATGGCAACATTTATATCTTGCTTTCATACAACTATTTAATTTCAGACTTGCATAAAATGATATAATCAGATTGGCAAATATATCAGATTAACAAATGATAGCAGCATAGAAATCAAACGTTATTTTAATGAACATGAAAGTTACAGATTTCTATCTTTAATTCCAAATAATGTTAACAACAATTATGAGAACCTGGTAAGTAGTAGCAGCTCTGTAATTTGCCTCAGAATGATTACAATCTTTGACCAAATTCTAATAACCCCTTAGGCGTCAATATCTAGAATGAAAGACAAACCCACGGGACAATGCAATCAATGGTGAAGGTTGGGCATCATTGCCTGAAGGCTCACGTGGCTGGGTTTTCTTGGATCGGCTGCCTTCACAACACCATGAATACTGCTCTAGAGGATGTATTTCCCTCTTTGCTAATCACCAATTTCAATCTCTGTGCTACAGCTGATTAAACCTTTTCAAACTTCTCCAATTTCAATGCAATTAATCACAATCATGGCTCCTAGATGAAGCCATAGCTGACTGCAAAAATCGATGGATCTTTCACCATCTCTGATTGCTGCGTTTCAAGAAGAATATCATTCTCCCAAGCTAAGAATGGTAAAACCCTTGCACTTCTCTTTCACAAGCCAAAATATCCAATGCATAAAGAAATCGATCCTTCTCATGGCCTTTTATAATTCCTTCAGTAAGCTTGATCGTGAAGCTTCTCAGTCACATTTCACATAACTAAAAACATTTTTGCTTTTGTTTCTCATGCATTGACTTAGGAAAAACATTAAATAGGCCCCCTTATTATTATATCCATTTAATGCATTTTAGAGTCAAATTGGCCCACTCATTAAATAACTTAATATTTTCACTTTATAATGACTTGATCATGAATAAAGCGAGTTCATTAATGATAAATAATATCAATAAGTCCAAATTGAATCATGTGCTAAGTCAACTGAGATTTGGAATCAACCACTGAGTAGACTGTGGGTCCAGGTGCCCTGGCAAAAATAGAAACTCCTCAATATTGACTTACTATAGATAGTAAGTCCCTGAGTAACAGCTCCAGTCAATGATGCCAAATCTCAACATTGCCACCAACCTGTTCAAGTGCCCTGCTAAAAATAGAAATCATGACTTCCCTGAAATAGATACTTACTAAAAATAGTAAGTGTGCTAAATTGATCCAAACGAAGAGCAATCCTGAACACTCCTGTCCTTTGAGATGGAAATTTGCCTCCAGTTTAGCCAACTGAGACGCTCTAACCATCTGACTTAGCCTACAAGGGCCACTAATAGCCTAATCCAAACTATGAACCAAGGTGAGCTGAAAAGGGGACATTACATTTTTAAATGCAATTTTTCAAAGAAACTTATACTTTTATTTGCTGAATTTTTCCCCGAAAGATTTTTGCTGCTATTACTGTCTCTACCTTTGTGGGTCCCTAACAGTCTACTCTCCTTCATTGTTGACTAAAAAATCTTGGGAAATGATCATTAGGAAGTGCTTCAACTCACATACTGTCTTCTTGAAAATGGTAGCTTTTTTAGATTATGTTTCTAACATTTTATGATCCAATTCGGATCAGAAAATAGCCATAAAGTAGCATCGGGAGCCATTAAACTGTTTACAGACCCTAATATTTTAATTATCCTGGAATGATTTATTGAGTATCTTGGGCCCTGGATTTGCTCCCATTAAGTGCAGATTAGAGCCTCTTCTTTGAGGAGTCAAAACCTATTTTACATTTCTTTCATAGAGAACGAAATCATTCAAGGAGTCTCAAGTATAGTTCCATGACTCGGAATCTCCTGTGACTTGGCATGGTCGACTCGACCTGTGACTCGTCGATGACTTGGCAACAACTCGGCTATGACTCAACAAAATGAAAAAAAACTGATTTTTTTACGATTTAAAACTTGTTTCATGCACCCATTATTGAATAAAGCTTAAAGACACTATAACATCATCAAATAGAAGCTAATTTGATCACATACATCCATCACATTAGTACAAACGTAAATTACAAAATTGGCAAGTAGGGCATTTCTCGGAGATACTGTGCAATTTACAAGCACAAATTTGGTTTTTATTTTCCCAAGGAGTTATTTAGTTTCAAAGCAACTAATTTTCATTCTTTCCAGTTGATGGGATACTTAGTGATTTCATCTGCCTTCTTTTCCTACTTCTGTCATCCTTCATCTGTTGCAAGTTGCAACTATAGGATAGTGTTGAGAACAGAGATACTTGTTTTAAATTTAGATATAAAGAAGAGTACCAATAGCACCAATCAGTCAAAGAGAGCATAGCTCAGTAATTGGATTTGTTTTTCATTCTGATCATTTATTTTTTTACAACAATACTTCGGTTCGCTACCCTTTTCTCAATGTACAACAGATGGATTGTCCTTTACATCTACCTCTATGCTTTATTTAATAGAGAGAGGTTTTCTACTAACTCTTTTCATTTGATTATCTCAATGTGTATATATCAAGGCTATTGGTGCTAGTGTGAGTTGGGCCTTCTATAAGTGTTTTATTCATATTGTTATTGAAAGATTTTTCTTTGTACATCTTATACTTAGTGATTTTCATCTGCCTTCTTTTCCTACTTCTATCATCCTTCATCTATTGCAACTATGCGCTCGGGTCATGGCATGATCCGCTGGCTCGGCGAGTCATGCGGGTCATGACCCATGACTCGACGGGTCATATAAACCTGCCAGGGACTACACGGCCCATGACCCTCCTGAACTCGCATGACTCGCCGCGAGTTATGGAACACTGGTTTCAAGCCTGAGGCAGCAACCATTTTCATGGGCCTTGAGTAGGTTTTTGTGCATTGCGTTGTAAAGCCCGACCATATAGCATTTCCCTTTCACAGTAAATCTGAAGTTTGGATTTGTATTTTATGAGGGGGACTGAGGAGAGATCATATCCTCTCATAAAGGAATGTCCTATGCTTGATCAACTCTGAGATTATACGAGGGCGAAGCTAATAAAAATGGTTATTAAGAGATTTAGATGTGTTTGGTGTGCAAAGATTTACTGTCCACTTGACTTAGCTAATTTAAGTGGCTTCTTAGCTATGAAGTTATACCATTATTGCATTTTTGTGTAGAGAATCATTTCGAATCGAATGAGTACTTCATAGTTTATAGTATTATGCATACTTTACTTATTTTCTCCCCAAGATGCAGAAGTACAAAAAAGCACAACATAAATACTTTTCCATTGTTGAGAGTGATGCAAGATCTGCAGTCCAGACATCAGCATCAACCAAAATTATTTTTGCTGCAATTTTGGAATTTTGTGATCTAACTCTGTGTTTCCAAATGCAAGAAGCAATCTTTACACTTCAAATATTCAAATTCAAATGATTCTCCTATCATTTTGACATTCCCCTTTGGTTGGAATCTTTGGAAGGCCCCACTTGACACTTGTACACTTGTACATGACACCCCATAGAAGTTGAAATCACAATGTCTCATATAGACATTTGGGGTTGTGGGCCACTTGCATGTTGCTTATTTAAATTGTATGTTGGACCTTCATTTGCATGTCAATGACCTTGAATGGGGCATCCATGAGTTGAGTTACTTTTGAAAGAGAATCTTGCATGTATGGTCTTCTTCTTGTTGACCATGTGGAGATTAAATTTAGATTAGTCCTAGATGAATAGCACCACATTTGGAGCAAGTATCAAGGTTGACTCCTTGACTTCAAACCTTGACACCTTGGAAGAATGGTGCCACATTTAAAGAGATATATTTGAGAGTTACAATGTTGACCAATTGACTAGAATCTTCTAGCTAGGCGCCATATTTGGAGGGTTTATAAAAAAAAGACAGCTGAGTTTAGCTTCGCCAACAGTTTTCCTACATGTTGAAAGTGGGAGAAAACCTTTAAAGTGTTTGTATGGAAGTTGGGAGCTCAAGGGTGGAACTTTGGATGAATTTGTTGAACCATTGTGAAAGTCTATGAGCTAGGGTTTCTAGTTTCTCAATTAGAACTTTCAGAGTTTCTTAGATTACAATATTGATGTTCATGGGAATATTGTAATTAGTTGGAAATCATTTTTGTAAGAGAAAACGTAGTCCAATGTTCCCCATGAATAGTCAGGATGAAAATTTGTTAACTAAATGTAATGGAAATCAACACTTTCCTCTATGATGTTCAAAAAAATTCTCCCAAAATGATCAAGTTTGAAAGTTATTGAATGCCAATCCATTACTGTTCTAAATCAGTGATTTGGTTTGTTGTGAAGGCGGTCTTGGCTTGTAACGAATCAGTAAAAGTCAATGTTGAAGGTCTCCAAAAAATGGTGTGACATTTCCGTTTGCAAGACCCTGGTGCAGATTGCAATTTCACTCTAGGTTTAGACCTTGTAATTCTTCAATTTCAATTCAACTCAAATCTTAGGACTCTTGGTGATCTGATTAAGGTTTCTTGTGGCATCTTGCTGCAAGGGAAAGAATGCATTCATTTAATTCCTTCCCTTGACAGTAGTGAAGTGTGTGATGGTGAAATGGCATTATAGGCCTTCAAATGCGTAGAGGCTTCCTTTTGAATGCATTGTGCCTCGGTGTCTTCAAAGTTCTTAAAAAAAAAACGCATTTCTACCTTGAGCACACAGCCCCTATGTATTAAATTAGATGCCCAATAAATGAGATATATCTTCTCAACAATCTCTATTTATTATTTATTATTATTATTATTATTATCTTTGAATCTTCGAAAATAATGAAAATCTGAAGTTTATGTGCTCCTAATATGATTACACTCAAATAATAGAGAAATTTCATATTTCATCAATCTTGCTTTTGAAGAATAAGGACCATGAGAAAAAGGATGACCGATGAAATATTTGTCACTGCACAAATTTATAGTCTGTAGTTGGCAATGAACAAAACGATGTATTTAATCTTTATCCAAATATATCAATAATTTCACATATCAAGTTAGGCATCTTGATCTTCAGAAGTTGACAAAATGTTTGAAATCATATTAAAATAGGAAAGGTTATGTGTAATCAATATTCATGCTTGTAGCAGAAATTACAATGTTCAGTGATTATGAACATCAATCTCAAAGTTGCCAATCATTGGTAGAGGATGCTGAAATGAACATGAAAAGCATTCATGTCTAGGATGAAGAGATTTTAAAATGTTAAGCAGGATGTAAGCTCATTCTCTTCACTTATAGTTATTTAGAATGTTTATTCAAATCGTAAATAGCTATTAGTTTAGGTAAAGTTTTTGTTACAAATTACCAACCAATATTTTGAATTAAGATTTTCAGCATTACAGTGAACAGAATTTCAAGGATTTTTACGACAGACAAGTAAAAAGAATATAAGCAAGTGGAATATGTATTCAAAAGAAAGTTCACTTTTTCCTATTTGTCACAAATTACAATAAAGGAAGAAATTATTGACAATCTGACCTCCACTGCATCCTGCACCTCTTACACCATAACCAAGTTCTGGAGGAATCTTCAAAGTCCTTTTGCCACCTATCATGAGAACAAGAAATTTGTTAAAAACCTTTATACAACATAACTCCATCAAAACCATAAACTACAACATAAGCATATGCAATGCTAGTAAAGTATTACCAGCCAGCATAGGAGGAATTCCAGCACCACCTAGTATGCCTTGGTCCCATCCTTTAATGACCTAGAAAGATGAAAGTGAATAAAAACAAATACAAATAAGTGCAGATTATAATAGTAGTTGCGTTATTATCAATAATCAGCACAGACAACGCATGGCTAATTTAACAACACAAAAATCCCATGTACAAACAACTTAGTAAATTATGTCTGTTGTTTACTCCCTATTTGCTTTCAAAGTCATTCAAATTTGTACTTCAGGAATGAGTTACTTTAGAGATGTTATTATGATGGATTGTAGTGTACATAAGTGTAACAAGGGAAGAGTTGGAAAAAATTAGAACAGAACTCAAAACACAAGGATTACCATAGAGAAATCCAATATGAAAAGCTATGGAAGAGTAAGGCCTTGCCTTCTCTTGCAACTATCTCCTCTGCACCATTACAAGATTATTTTCTTCTTGTGGTCTCCAAGGGCATGAAGAACATGTACAGTACCCTCAAAGATCGCTCTCCTCGGCAATCTGCTCCTACGCACACTCTGATGCACTTACAACTTCATCTTCAGAATACTCAACCTTGAGTAAGTCTATGAATGAATCTTTGAGAGATAGAAGAATAGAAAAAATGAACCAAACGAAGTCCAAAATGTCATTCAACATGAAGAGATACCATTTACAGCCATCATTCTTCCTCTTTGACTAACAAAACCATAAAGATCACTTGAAGGGGCTTTGTAATATATTCATACGGTTATTGTCTCAAAAATCCATTAGGGGTGAGCATCAGATGTTAATGATAAAAGTGGAAGTGTCAAGCATGGTGAGAATGTCAAGTGTGATGATGATTTTTGGTTCTCATTTATGCACGTCTCGTTCTCATTGCATGTTTTGTTCCTTTAGATTGTCATCATTTGTGTTGCTATTTCCTTTACTGCCAGCCCTATTGACTTCCTTGTAGCCCCTAGCTTTATTGACTCATTTGTCGGCCAACTTAAAGCCAATCTTTTGTATTGTCAAATCTGTTCTCCACCCAAATAAGAGACCAATTAAAAATGAGCTAAATTGCCGGTACGGGTACAAGAATTGGGTGCATGGGTAAGGGCAATTTTTTTTTGCCCTTGGGTATGTTTATATATTTATATATATTTTATTACATATACAAACAATTTAAAGAAATATACAGAATTGTAAAACTAAATACATTTGATTATATGAAACTTCAATTGGCATCTAAAAGTGATAATTTTAGTTGTCTAAGTTCTTGATTCTAGTCTCCATTCCCAGACACTTTTACCTAGCAGCAAATCTATTTTGGCATGATTCTTCATCTGTGACAGTGGGCCATGTTAAAGTGGCAGCTACATTTAAGAAATTGACCAACTTTAAGGAATAGAGTGCAAAAGCACTCAAATTGAACTCCTTTCCAATATGCTCAATGAAAGTTAAGTATTGAACTCATTCCAGTTGCTGCTTTGATTGCCCAAGGCATAGTTGTGCTCAAACTTTCTCCTTGCACATTGCAATAGGCTGGTAAGGACTGAAATAAGAGGCGCTTCACAGGAAAGAAACACAAGTAACGTGCCTTGAACAGTCAAATGCACGCTCAATACTTAAGACTGTTTATGACAGCATTTGCAGCCACATACAAGGCAGGTAGTTTAGCAGAGCTTCATCAGTTAGCAGAATTATAGCTTCCCACAAGCAGCAAAAGACATGTTCCAGTCATGTATGACAGTGGTTCTGCATTGGTACATAATCGTCATTTTTCATATCCCTGTTTTCAAGCATATATCAGAAATTGTGGGCAGTTTGTGGCAGCAGTTAGGGTAAACTGATATTGGAGGGTTTTAAATTTCCAAAGAAACCCATAAATAGTGAATCAAGTACCTGTTTTCTGCATCTTTAAGTACTTTTTGGCGCTCAGCACCTTTGGGCACACCTAGGTATGTACCTGGGTGTACCCAAGCGTACCCTGGGCATACCCGTACCTGGTATGGGTGCAGGATGCCTTAAGGGCACACCCGATAACTAAGCAATTGAGGATTTGTTGGTGTGTGTTTTATGACACAGGCAACACAGAATAAAATACCAGGGGTACTCTATCCTCTCTTGAACAAAGTCTTCAATGTGCTAGGCAGACAAACTGTGTTGTCACAAAGACAACTGCAAGGTTCCAAATGCATGTGGTTTTTTTGTTCAGGATAGACTCTCATGGTAGGATGATTTGCTGAAAAACCTCCAAGGGGACTTACGTGGTTATTCAAGATTTTATCATTCAACTTTTGAATTTCCTTTTTCTTTTTTTTTGGATTTTATGGGTTTAACACTTACGAAGATCTCTAAAACAAAGTGCATAAGAGGAGGGTTTGAGAAGATAATTCTAACCCTAAGCTAATTCTATACTAATCCTCTGAACTCGAGAGAAAAGATTGCAAAAGTGGAATCCGAAACCTATCTTTCCTTTGCCAAATTCAACAACTCCAAAAGGACAATGCTCTCTTCTGAGGTATTTCAAAATATTTTCACAATAGAAGTTAAGTATATTTCAAGTGTTCAGACCATAGTTACAAGACTCGGACTCGGCGTCCGGACTCGGCAAATCGAAAAACCTAAGAAATTCAAAGATTTTTAAGGATTTAAAGCTGTTTTCATGCATCATTTAGTCAATTAACATCAAATAAACAATAATTGAGATAAATAGAAGCTACTTTGCACACATACACAAGTTTACATAGATCACATAAGTATAAATGCGAATTTAAAAAGGAAATAAGTTAAACTAAATAACGCATTAGAAATATAAATAGTGTCACTGTCAAATGTCTACAATATTCATGGAATATGAAATCCATGGAATCAAACTACCATATCATAGACAGGTTTTGTGTGTTGCCCTTTTGTTCTTGCTTTTGGTCACATGGACTGTTGGTCTTGTTGACACTATTTAAATCTTTAATTCATTCATACAAAGAGGCAAACACATGTTTTCACTAATTTTTATTTGGTGATATTTGCTCTAACATTATCAGCAACTTTATTTTTTCAGTATCTCTTTTTCACCACAACTTTTGGTGACAACCAGCCTTGTGACAATATAGCTCCCGACAATAGTTTGACTGCAATCATTTTGGTACCCTTGTGATGTTATCTCTCCCAACAATAATTTGATACAATCATTTTGTTAGGATCTACTAGCATATCTTAATGCCTTGGAGTTAATTTTTTTGTGACAAGCAGAAGTATTTATCATGAATGTTTCTCGAGCCACTTATTGCTATCTTCACCTTTCTCTTTGGCCTGCCAGGGATTTATACTGCACTTCCTGTTTGTGTTCATTGCCTTTCCTGAATAAATATGCCTGCGCATGATAACTACCATAACTTATTTAAAATCATTTCTTCTTTGTGACATCTTTAATTGAACAATATTGCCTTTTGTATTCCAAGACTTTGGCTGTACAGCTTTTCATTGCTTTTGTATATGGAGAGAAGGTATTATGGGAGTGCATCCTTTTCTCAAATTTATCTTCATTTAATCAAATAGACCACCTTAAACTTTGTCTGTGCAACAACTCTCCATGAATATCTTTCCGTTGTGGCTCTGTGGCCCAACAATTACATATTGAGATGTTTTTATTCCTGTTCTCAGTGTTTAAATTTCCAGCATTAACTTAAATTGCCGACTTCATGAGATTTGTAAGTATTCATTGGTTATTCATGAAATGAAATTGAAAAGAATGTTTGCATGGCAGATTGATCCTTAACATCTTGTGGTAAGAGCCAGAATAAGCTCCCTCCTTGCAGAAAAGCACCATGTTTGGTTCATTTTTCTAATGAATGCATTTTTATGACCAATTCTTCTTACCAATGCTACCTATCTATGATATGATAGTTTCCAAGTGATGGAATGACCTTTTTAGATTTTAGACAAGGCATATAAACACAAAAAAGTAAGTTGAAACATTAAAAAAATGTTTCTTTAACACTTTATCTCTGCTGGCTGCGGCAGAGACCTACCTACGAGACTCACAGAGTCCGAAGAGTCCTTGGACTCGGCGAGTCCTGACAGGACTCTGCAGGATTTGGCTGAGTTCGAGTCTAGAGCGAAACAAACTTTGGAGCCTGGACTTGGCACAGAACTCGCAGAGTCCTGTAACACTGGTTCAAACTAACCTTGCAAAAAATTGAAAATATCCAACTATAAAAGGTATGAACATATTCAATCCACATAAAACTTTCCCATCAAACCCTTTATTCAATCTAACAATTTAGAAAATGAAATCTACTCTAAGTGAGAGACATAAACCATGCAACTTGCAAAAGATATTTAAATTCCCCAACAACTGAACAATAAATTTACTTAAGTAGTTTTATGCAACAATCTTTGAATCTCTCTTTAAAAATGAGAGGAGTGGGGTTTATATAGGAGTTCAAAAACAAATAAAGGGACCAGATCAATTTAAGATTGACAGCCAAGATTAAGACAACTATATGATGAAGGGTACTCCCCTTATTAACACAAACACACAAGAAAATTAAGAATAACAATGATTTGCAAAGACAGGAAATGGGCTTTCTATTATCCACAATGAAATGAAATTACAATATTCTGAAATATAACATGCACATTCAGAAATGCAACATGCACAACCACATGGGCATTTTATTACAATATTCTACAAGCCAGAGCCACCAGATGCATAACCCAGAACTACCCTAGACAACCCAACAGGCCTTCAATATATAGGCAATTTTAACCACCCAAGAAAATTCTAGAAATTAAACCCTAAAGTTTGAGGTCGACCATCCCTAAGATATTATTATTCATTTTTATTACATTAGAGTAGGCCCAAACAACTTCGGAACCCAAAAAGAAATTTTGAAGAAACTTTAACATTTTCAAGTTCAGGTAGCGCAACTTCTGGAGACCATAACTCATCAATCGTTGACCCGATGGGCCATCGTAACCCCAGTTCGAAAATGCCACGAAGTGCTCTACAATGCCAAACTCATGCAAGTTCTAGTCAGCCAAGGTTTTGACCCCATTCGGAGCCTCTAAAGCCTTCAAAACTTGGTTCGAAGTTTCTGTACCCTGCTGCCAATATCGAAAATACCCAATATCTACAAAACTAGACTTGATCTGGCAATGAAACTTTACTGGCAGGCCGATACAATCAAAGTAAACCTCCAGGGAAGAAAATAGATAATTCTGAACTCAAACGGAAAACTTACTAAAAATAGTAACTTTCCATAAATAGCAACTGTACACAAAATAGCCCTTATTGAAAAGAAACTAAAAAAATATTTTTGGGTGATGCAAGATTGCTCTTACACCTAGGATGCTCCTACATCAGACACCCAGGGTAATTTGAGAAGTGACCCTGTCACGTCTCAGGTGGTCAAAGGAAAACCAAGACTGTTAACCTCCTCCCTTGATAGCCATGATGAATCTTCTACAGGTCATCCTTTCCATTTGACCAAATATTCTTCATATGTCTTGTTCCTTGTGCTCCTGCTAACACAACTGTCCAAAATGTCTTCAATCTCCTCTGTAGCTGAAGTAGTTGCTGGAATATTCCAATGTGCTTCTGTGATCTGATCCTCAACACCTCCCTCATGATATTCTGTCAAATCTGAAATGTTAAACATTGGTGAAATATTGAGTTCACTCGGCAACTCTACTTCATAAGCATTTCCTGAATCATGCTTCTTCATTATTTTGCATGGTCCAAACTTCTTCGTCTTCAACTTGTTATATGTTCCTACTAGAAATCAAATGAACCATGACTTCATCTCCCAACTGGAATTCCTTATGCCTCCTTTTCTTGTCTGCCTTAGCCTTGTACTGTGTATTCATTTTATTAATATGTTGCCTCACCTCCTCGTGCAAATTCTTCAAGTGCTCTGCAAAGTCTTCAGCTTCAGCGCTACTTGTCTCTCCTTTGTCCAACTTTCTTAATTATGATGCATTTCTGGGACTACTTTCATACACTATATGGAATGGTGATTTACCAGTGCTCCTATTGACAGAATTATTAAATGCAAATTTCGCCTGTGGTAAAACCAAATCCCATCCCTTTGGTTTATCTCCAACCAAGCATCTCAACAGGTTTCCCAAACTCCTATTCACAACTTCTGTCTGTCCATCAGTCTATGGATGGTGTGCTGAACTGAACTTCAAATCTGTCTTCAACTATTTTCCACAAGGTTCTCCAAAAGTACCCAACAAACTTGGTGTCTCAATCTGAAACTATGCTCTTAGGTAATCCATGTAGTCTTACCAGCTCCCTGAAAAACAATTATGCTACATGAACATCATTAGTCTTCTTGCAAGGAATGAAATGTGTCATATTTTAAAACCTATCCACCACTACAAAGATGAAACCATGCCCTCTCTGAGTTCTTGGTAGGCCAAGAACAAAATCCATACTAATATCCTCCCATGGCTTCTTTGGTACAGGTAATCGCTGATATAACCCTGTATTCTGCTTCACTCCTTTTGCCATCTGACATACTCTGCAACCTTGTACAAATTTCTTAACATCCTACTGCAACTGTGGCCAATAATAATTCTCACTAACCAGAGAAATAGTTTTATCGCACCCAAAATGTCTAGCCAGTCCTCCACTATGCTTTTCTTTGATTAGATTCTCCCTCATGGAGCTCTTTGGAATGCACAACTGACTACCTCTAAACAACATACCATCCTGGATTATGAAATCCATCCATTTGGTTCTATCCAGAGTAACAGGTTCTCTACAAGCTTTCCAAGCTTCACCAAAATCTGGATCTTCGGGATACAAATTCTTGAGTTCCTTGAACCCAACAACCTCAATCTGCATCTTTGTCAGCAAAATTAGTCTTCTGCAACCCTATTAGACTTCCCACTCTTGTGTTTCAAAACAAAAGTGTAACTCTGCAAACACTCAACCCATTTCAAATGCCTTTGATTCAACTTTCCCTGACTATTCAAATATCGCAAAGCTTGATGATCAGTAAATAAAACAAACTCTTTTGGCAAAAGATAATGTCTCCATTTCCTCAATGCCTGAACTATAGCATAGAACTCCTGATCATAAACAGAATATTTTCTCTTGGCATCATTCAACTTCTCACTAAAATAAGCAATGGGTTTACCTTCCTGACTCAAAACTGCTCCAATAGCATTACCACTAGCATCACAGTCTACTTAAAACACCTTGTTAAAATCTGGAAGTGCTAAAACAGGTTGTTCTATAACTTTTCTTTTCAACAATTCAAAACTCTTATCTGCCCCTATAGTCCACTTAAACTCTTTCCCATCCCCTCTCATTGTTTTAGTCAAGGGTCCACAGATACTACTGAAACTTCAAATAAACTTTCTGTAAAAGCTAGCCAAACCATGAAAAGATCTTACCTCAGTAGCACTCCTTGGGGTAGGCCATTCAAGGATAGCCTGCACCTTCTCTAGGTCCATTTTTAGACCTTCTGCTGAGACTACAAATCCCAGATACACTAATTCCTTCTTCACAAAACTGCACTTCTTCAGATTAATCAGCAACTTCTCTTCCCTTAACCTCTCAAAGACCTTACGAATATGCGTCATATGTTCTTCCAATGTCTTACTGAAAATCAAATATCATCCAGGTACACAATAACAAACTTACCTAGAAATTCTTTCAGTACTTCGTTCATGAGCCGCATGAATGTGCTCGGTGCATTGGTTAGCCCAAAAGGCATGACTAACCACTCATACAAGCCCTCCTTTGTCTTGAAGGTTGTCTTTCATTCATCTCCTTCTCTGATTCTAATTTGGTGATATCCACTCTTTAGATCTATCTTTGTGAAATACTCAGCTCCACTCAAACAATCCATAATATCATCCATTCTTGGCAAGGGAAATTTGTACTTGATAGTGATCTTATTGATAGCCCGAGAATCTGTACACATTCTCCATTCTTCATTTATCTTTGGTGCTAATACCGCTGGTACAGCACATGGGCTCAAGCTCTCTCAGATCAATCCCTTCTGCAGCAACTCATGCACTTGCCTGTTCAATTCCTCACTCTCTACTAGAGTCATCCTATGGGCTGCCTTGTTTGGCAAACTGGCCCCTGGGATCAAGTCCATCTGATGACTGATCTTTCTCACTGGTGGTAATCCATCAGATACATTATCAAAAACAATATCCTGAAACTCCTCTAACAAGTCTGCAACTTCTGCAGGGACATCTTCTACTTCTTCTTTACCCACTTTTGGAATTAGGGCAAAACACATATGCTCATGTCTCATACCTTCTAAGAACTTTCTTCCATCAACTAATCATATTCTAACATTACTAAACATATTCTAACATTACTACATACCTTTTCTCTTGTTTCCTTCAATGGCTTCAGCTTGTGTCGGACTCCATCCTTTGTCAAAGAATAAGTATTAGCATGACCATCATGTATGGCACGCCTGTCGAACTGCCAAGGCCTTCCAAGCAACAAATGACATGCATCTATGGGGATGATATCGCAAAGTACCTCATCTCGATAACTTCCAATCTTGAATTTCACTAAGCACTGCTCATTGACCAGGACCTTGTGGTCATCCTACATCCAGAAAATTTTGTATGGACGCGGGTGTTTTTCCCTTTTCAGCTTCAACTTTGTGGCCATTTCTTTTGATACCAGATTATCAGTGCTTCCACCATCAATAATCACATCACAACACTTATCCTCGCACTTGCATCTAGTGCGAAATAGGTTCTTCCTCTGATCTAAGCTCTTCTCTTCATTTATCAGGATCCTCCTGACAACTAGGGTTTCTCCTCTCTCAGCATCATCTGAGTGTTCTGATTGAGCTTCTTCATTTGCATGCACAACTCGTGCATGGCCTTCATTCCTCCTATTCGTCCTTCCTTGACGTTGTGGGCATTCATAGGCTTGATGTCCCTCTTCTCCACAATGGAAACAAGTCCCACGAAAACCTCCTCTTCCTGGTCCTTGCCCTCTTTCTCTTACTCTCTGATCCCTAATATTTTGACCACGGGAACGACCATAATTATTTCCCCTCTAACTCTAACTCCTACTTGACTCATCATTCTTTTTTGATCTTCATTTTGGCTTCCATAAGACCATCCGTTGGATCTTCCACCACAACCTCTTCCACCTTGCTTGCTTTCAAACTTCTTGTTCAGCTTCTCTTCCACCCTTAAGGCAAACTGGTATGCCTCTTCAATGTTGGTCATTCTAACCAAACTCAACTCATCTTGAATACTTGGCCGCAATCCATAAAGATAACAGGCAACTTTTTCCTTCTCAATTTCTGCATGACCTGTTCTAATGAGGACTTGGTAGAACTCTTCTATATACTCCTGCACAGATTTTCCCGCTTGTTTTAACCATTGCATTTTCCTCAGCAGATCAAGCTCGTAATCAATGGCAATGAACTGTCTCTTCAACTTCACCATTCGGTCCCATCTTGTGATTTTCTCCTTTCCTCTTCTATTCCTCTCCAATTGAATCTCCTGCCACCAAATTTTTGCATGACCCTTCAATTTGGCCTTCGCAAATTTGACCCGATCTGGGTCTTCGAAATCTGCAAACTCAAAATATTCTTCTAGATCATTGATCCAGTCGATCAGCTCCTCTGGGTTAAGATTTCCCGAAAACGTGGAAACTTCAATCTTGGGTCTCTTTCCAATCTTGGAAATGGCCCTCAAAAGCCTATCATGTTCCGGATCTCTAGGGCTTCTGGTGCTTCCTGGTCACCTTGTCCTTCTTCGAATTCCTCTTCACTTTCATCTCTTACCGCAATATTCATCCCTCTACGCAGCTCCTCTTGCAACGCTTGCACTTGTCTCTGGAGAACTCTAAAACCCTCTTCTGTCACACCTGCAGCTCTTCCGCCACGGTTCCTTCGTGGAGGCATTTTCGGCTGTTATCACGTGAACCCACAACCACAGTCCTAGTGCAAACTACCTCACAGTCAACGATCTGTCTACACACTCAGGAACTCCTGCTTTGATACCACTTGATGAAGGATGCTCCCCTTATTAACACAAACACACAATAAAATCGAGAATAACAACGATTTGCAAAGACAGGAAATGGGCTTTCTATTATCCACAATGAAATGAAATTACAATATTCTGATATATAACATGCACATTCAGAAATTCAACATGCACAGCCACATGGGAATTTTTTTACAATATTCTGCAAGCCAAAGCCACCAAATGCATAACCCAAAACTGCCCTAGACAACCCTACGAGCCTTCAATATATAGGCAATTTTAACCGCCCAAGAAGATTCTAAAAATTAAACCCTAAAGTTTGAGGTCGACCATCCCTAAGATATTATTATTCATTTTTATTACATTAGAGTAGGCCCAAACAACTTCGGAACCCAAAAAGAAATTTTGAAGAAACTTTAACATTTTCAAGTTCAGGTAGCGCAACTTCCAGAGACCATAACTCATCAACCGTTGACCCGATGGGCCACCGTAACCCCATTTCGGAAATGCGACGAAGTGCTCTACAGCGCTATTTAGCCCAAGGTTTCGACCCCATTCGAAGCCTCTAAAGCCTTCAAAACTGTGTTCAAAGTTTTTGTACCCTACTGCCAATACCGAAAATACCCAATATCTATAAAACTAGATTTGATCTGGCAATGGAACTTTACTGGCAGGCTGATACAATCAAAGTGAACCTCCAGGGAAGAAAATAGAACATTCTGAGCTCAAACGGAAAACTTACTAAAAATAGTAACTTTCCAGAAATAGCAACTCTGCACAAAATAGCCCTTATTGAAAAGAAACCAAAAAAATATTTTTTGGGTGATGCAAGATTGCTCTTACACCCAGGATGCTCCTGCATCACTATACTCTAATTAGGGTTTACAATGCTTATCTAATGAGAACCAATGAAAAATAAACAACTCATTGATTGCTTTCCTCTAGAAGAAAATGTCCCTTATCCTTTTCCTTATCAGTAAATTCGATGAATCTAGTCACAACTTGATCGAGTTCACCCATCATGACACTTGGCATAATATCAACCTTGTATTCAATCATATCTGATTCATTAGCATAGGTGGAAAGCAAATCTGTCTAGTCAGATCCCTATTTTTGAAAGCCATCCTCAATTGATAAGAAAGTTGATGCCTTGTTCAAGTGTTGTCCAAGTATAGGTCCTGCAATAGTGAAGAAATTATCCTTAACCTTGATCTTCAGATTTTCCAAATTCATAGCTCTTTCTGGAAGCTCTTCCTGATCATGATCAAGCACTTCTATAGCTGCAATGCAGATTTTTTCCTGAATTTCGCTAATTATTTCCTCTATCTTGACACAATCTTCCTTTACCTTTTCCACTATCCCAGCTCTAGCCATCAGTGCTCTATACCACTTGTTGAAATCATATTACTCCCCTTCTTTCATCACCTTTGCATCCACCAGTTCTTGCTTGGGAATTTTCTTTAAGGCTCTCAAGCATGGGATTGTCTTCTTTTGTATGTTCTAAAAATCTTTCCATAACTCTATTATATCCTAGATTCTGTTCAAGAAAAAGGTGATCTGATCATAAACTACTGCTTATTCCTCCACAAACCTGATAGCTCTGTCATTGCTATCTTCAATCCACTTTCTTGTCTCTCTAGCTATTACTTTTACTTCCTCGAGTTCATCAATTGATCCTTGTGGAAGAGTCAAAGGTGACATGAATGAGGCCTCTCCTTTGCTGATAGGATTCGTCAAATACTGAACATACTTTTTCAGTTGTTCATTCTTTGTCCTCAAATTGTCCTATTTTTCTTCGTCCTTCCTCAATATTTCCTTGATCACCCTGATAGAATCATCCATCTCTTGAACCTCTTGTTGTTTCGTGGTTGGGCCCAAGTTGATGGTTGTTATTTTATATTCCTGAGAAGTGATGTCTTCCTTCGTTTTATCAACCTTTGGTACTGCCACCTGAAGTGAACGGAAACTTGCTTCATTTCTTTGAATCATAGAACAATTCCTTGCCTTCTTTTCTTTGGCTTGGGACATTCTGGCTAGGAATACTTTTGTATCATCTTCATGTTCAAGTGCAACAAGTACCTTTGTCTTCATTCCGTCCTTCAACCAATTAGGAACTATAGACTAATCAAAACCATTGTCATCTACGTTAGGTTTCATTGGTCTGAGTGCAAATATCATCCCCTCTTGGAATTCTCCACCTAAGATATCAATCTCCATATTGTCCCATTCTATTGACATATCCATGGGAGAAGCAGATGGAAAAAAATTTTGGCTGGGACCTGCACTCTACTCTTTACGATTTTGAGGAATTTCCCTCTTGACTTGTGGTTCATTCTCAGCAACTGACATCCTATTTTGATCTTGGAATAATTCCTCGTGTCTTATGGATGAAGTGTTGGCAATGGAATGAGCCTAATTTGATCTTTTCTTCTTCTAAGTTACAACTTTCCTTACTTCGACCCTCTGTGAGCTTTCAGATGTATCTTTTCTCTTCTTTGAACTTCGGCTTTTAAGTTCCTTTTCACTGTATGTTGCTTTGTTATTCTCTATGCTACCCATCAAATCATAAGTGAAAACCACCTTCCTTTCCCTTGGCTTCTGGAGTTGTTGATCTACTCACCATCTGGTATACTTGGTAACTAATTTCATTAATATGGACAAGTCTGTAAGTTCAGAGCCAGACCATCTGATCGGAGGAAGATCCTCATCTTTTTCTTCTTCATAACGTAGTTGAATGCAATCTCTGTCATCTTTTGACTAATCAAGTGTTGGGAAAAGCACAGATGCTCTGATTTAATTTAGAGGTGTCCTCAAGCACATCCTCCTTGTCTCATACTCATCCGCTGAGTTGGCCCAAAAGTCTTCAACTTCTACTATGTGTATGTACTTTCAATTAACTGTCCCAATGTGGTAATAGGGATCAAAATTAGCCATGGATTTGTAGAAGTCAAGTGAATACCATTGCAATTCCATATCTATTCTCTTAGTTGCTTGTGCGGATGGACATGATTCAAGCATCTTTCCTATGAACAAGGGAAAAGAAATTCCAGCCTTCCTTTTGCTTCTTTGAATCTTTTCAAATGTCTCCAGCTATCTTATGATTTTGGGAAACACTATCTTATTGGTAGGATAAACCAGAAGCCTGTAAGGACATCCTACAAATCCTTTGACTCTGATATATGTGAACCTGGGGAATTGGATATACCAAGACCCAAACCCCTTGATCAAATCTTTGGCCTCCTGTGATAATCTTTAGTGAGTACCTCCTTGCAACTTCCTCGTGATATGCATTAAAAATGCATCATTGACTCTTTTGAAATGAGTCCTCTCCTCCAAATGCAATTGCAGATAACAATCATACACTTCAATTTGATTACCTTTGTTTCCCACTTCACCTATGCAATCCAATCCAAGATACCTGTAAGCTCATGCCAACATGTAAATTAGATAGGAACTCATGGAGAAAGCTTTGGTGTGCTCCAATCGTCTCAGTTGCCTCTCGAGATTCTCATTGATTATCCTAGCCCAATTAATCATCTTCATTCCAGTAGTGATTTCTTCTATAAAATAGAACATACATGACTAGAATGTATAAGTCTGAGGACTTCCCATAACTTTGTTGAGAAGGAAGATGATATCTCCCTACTCTTTGAAGTCTATTTGGAAAAGCTTCTTGGACATCTTGCTATGCTGAGCTCTAGGCTTTTGCATCCATTGCTTATTGATAGTTTTTGAATAGGAATCAAGATTTTCTTGAAAAGTTTTGATCGCTTTATCTCTGGTTTTGTAAATAGTCGAATGGTATTTGGGAATATCAAATGCTTCTCTGATAGCCACTTCTCCAAGATAGGCTAGGAATTTTCCATCAGGTGCTATGATATGTCTCTCTATGATATTATAATGCCTAGAACATCCTGCAATCAATTCGTTGCACTGCAATGCTGGTGGAAATCCAACTGCTTGAATAAGTCCATTTCTCATCATTCTTTGAGATATTGTTGTAGGAACAATTCCATGAAGCCCATACATTCTTTTCTTGAAATCTTCAAGATCCGCATCAGCAAGGTTGGTGTCTCCAACTCTCCTCCACTTTGATGAAATCTTGGAATTGAACATTTATTCTAGAACTTCATTTGGATTTTCCTTGAAATTCCTCCTTGAGCTGCCATCTGTCTCCTGTAAAAAAAACTCAAGTTGCAAACGATTTTTTTTTAATTTTCTAAGTTAGATTCTTATTCTAACCAGCTTTTATTTCAAGATTTGTCTTCAATTCTTTGAAAATTGAACTTTTAATCAAGAATTAGGTATGAAAACATGAAAAAGCATGAACTTGCTCATCACTTAGACAAATTCATCAAATATGTCCTAATTCTGAGAATTTCAGACTGAAATCTTTAAACGTTATGAAGAATTCCTCTTGAAACCTGCATGAAATTGCCATATACCTGTCAAAAAGACGAGAAATTAAAGAAATTGCATAAGGAATGCCTTCAAAATTGAAAAAAAACTCTCCTCTCATAATTTCAGAATTCTCTTCAAACTTGTGAATAATGAATGGCTTCATCCTATATTTATAGGAAACTAAGACTAGAAAGGATCGATCTCTATCCTTGTGTTTTTTTTTTAATTTATCCTCTCCTTCATGGTTCAAACTGCTAGAAAAAACACCTTGTTTTTTTTTTCTTTTCGTTTTTTTTTCTTTCTTCTAATTTTCTTGAAGTCAATCCTTTATGTTTTCTTCTAGAAGCTTCTTCAAGTCGATCCATTTGTGCTTTCTTCTAGAAATTATCATTCCAAGTCAAGCCTTTTGCTTTATTCTAGAATTTTCCTGTGTGAATGAACATTGAAGAATTTCTCTCTTTGGGGGAAATGTTTTTTAATATAAAATATAACATTTAAGTCTAAGTTTTAAGTTATATTTAATATAAATACAATCAAGATGTTTGAGAGTGGTTTCAAATATCTAGGAGTTATAATGGAGATTCTGGATTTCAGAAGATCCTAAAAATTTTCAAACAGCCAAATTTCAGTAATTAGCATGCTTCCATCAGTGTTCTTTTCCATTGCTTTTCCTGACTTTTCCAAGATAAATTTGATACTGAAACAAGGATTTTCCGATAGTTTTCATGATTTTGAATGCTTTTCCTCATTTTGAAATCCAGAACCTATCACCACTTTTAATGCCTTTTCCATGAAATCCTAGATGAACTTGAAGTTGAAACAGGAATTTTATACTCACGCGATTTCACAACTTTTGGCCTTCCCAAAATAGAAACTTCTAAAATTAGAAATTTTGGAAAAAAAAAAGGAACTTTCTAAATTTAGAAAAAAAAAAAGTAAACAAAAAAGCAAGTTCTTGAATTGGCCCCAAAATGCCAAAAAAAGAAACTTTTGAAAAAGCAAAAGAGTAGAAAAAAACAACTTTTCCTAAAAAGTAGTCAAAATTGACCTCAAGCAATGTCAATTCTCGTCCCTTGGCCCTTCTAAACACCTCTGTGGCATCAAAATACTCATTTGGTCATGCTTTCTCTCTTTTACTTTTTGATGACACTCCTGAACTTGGTAAAACTCTAAACTTTGAACTGGCAAGAGACCGGAGACTGAAACAAAAACACCTAAACAAAACCCTAATAAGTGAAAAACTGGGGGTCCCCATTTGCAACGTGTCAATGTGTGATAACGTCACAATAGGATCCAAGTAAAATTATGGGACATCTAGTTGTTTACAAACTGGAAGATACAAATCCAGTTGAAATTGCCCAATTGACTAGTCATGCAGCCATGTTTTCAGAAGCAACAGCTAGAAAAATGTTTGTTGAAAATCATTGGTATCAACAAGAAATTTTTGCATTGAATGAGAGATTAAACAGTGACACAGGTGCAGCTTCCCCATAAATTCTACCATCACAATAACTTGAAAAGAAGTTGCAAGATGAAACAATTGAGAAAAGAAAGTGGCAGAAGGAAGCATTGGAATTAAAAGGAAAAGGAAAAGGAGCTTATTAAAGATTTGAAATTGGCAAAGTTCAATATTTCCCTAGGCTTGATGAATATAAAGATTGAGAAATTGATGAAGCGTGTTGATAAGCTCTAAGAAAGGCATGACACTACTAGAAGAGCATTTGTAGAAAAGAGAAGGGTAGAAATAATACTGAAATGTATGGCCAAAAAAAGACTTGCCATGATGCCATTCTTAACTATTCTTGTGAAACAAAAGGAATACTTTGATCTTGATTCTTTGCAACATTTGACTAAGATTGGCAATGAGTTAAAGATGATCAAAAGTATGTTGAGACATCATAAAAGGTTCCACACACACATTGTGAAGGAGCTAAAACATTTTGACAAGTTGAAAGGATCACCTTTGCCGTCATTTTGAAAGGAAGATGGATCGGAAAAAAATCATGAAGAATGGAAAGAAGAGTTTGTACAAGTGTCTAATCAAAATATTAATATTATAAATGATGATGACGAAAAGGTGGTTGATGATTTGAGTTTTTGGTTAAATTAGTTGTCAATGTTAGAATTTTGAATGGCCTATTAATGTTTACGCTGCACCCAGAGCAGAAAAGGAGACATACAAAATTATGTCAAATTTCAAATATCTTAGATGGGATCTTGCCAGATCAGTAATCACCAGTACTCGTGATTATGAAAGGAGATGAAATGTGTCTAATTTGCATTTTAACTTATCATCAGATTTCCGTGCCTTGGTTACACTACCTCAGCAATTATGTGCTGTTTTCCTTGATACTTGCATTTGTACTTGTTTGCTCCAACCATAATCAATTCATCGGATGAGGCATCTTCATCAAATTCTCTACCATTTCAGTTCCAACATTCCCTTCAAGCATTGTAAATATTTTTTGTCACATATTCCATCAAAGATGCCTTTTGGCATATTCTCTTGTTTTGAGTACTTGTCAAATGAGACATTGACATGTGTACATGGCCTGATGCTTGTTGCTCCCTTGTTTTATAAAAGGGATTTCAAGGCCATCAGAAAGGGTTCTTAATTTATGTTTTGGGCAGGTAGCATAGAGTAGTGTCTAAATTAGTGTCATAGAAAAATTTTGCAGCGCATAATTGTAATATTCGAGTATCAATATCAAGTGAAGTTCTGATAAAGAAATGAAATTCTTGCAGAATTTTCTCCATGAATGCATACATGAATTTATGTAAATATAAATATCAAGGGTGTTTCTGGGTTCCTCTTTGCAGCAATGTTACTGTGATGTGTGTTATGTTTATTGCTTTCTTTCAAGGAAAGAACTGAGTGCTTTAAACATTTTACAGTAGATTTATGTGTATATTCTAGATCTAAAGTAGAATTCTGTAAAATTCACATAAGGGATTCCTTAATGTAATGTATTAATGTGTTATTTCCAATGATTTGGATTATATTGGTAGAAAGATATCTTTTCTCTCTACATCTAGACCCCATATGCTAGGATAGGCACCAATCTGGTGAATTGTCTAAATCTGATTCAGAAACAATCTCAAACAATGAAATCAATTTACTTTCATGTTATTAGAAGTAGTTTTTAGGTCGGTGTTCTCAATTGCTAATTAGTGTTGGATAATCAAGAATGAAGCCAATTCAAGGCTAAACATGCTTCCTTTGGTATATTTCCATTAAGAGTCATCTGCTATGATACAATATCTGAGTATAATTTGTAGGAGATCACAAGATATTGTAAGGGGAACCCACCTTGATCCTGCAAAGCCAGAAGTGTAAAAGACATCATTCTTTTGATTGAGTCTTGTTAGTTGGCCACTGATCCAACAATCTGATTATTGAACCTGGCTAATTCATAGGAATTCTTGGGCAATCAGTTGGAAGAACCAACACTGGGCATGTTGTGCTTGAAGATGATTTGATGTAATCAAGGTGCTTAACTGATTTTAAGGTTAAAATTGCAACTTTTTGTCTTTTCCTCATTGGGATCCATGCTAGTTTTGTCTTTTCTGGCTGTCGTAACAAACTGCATTTAAATAAAGTCTTAAGCTGCCCTAGGGTTTTGCATCAAATTTTGGTCATTAGTAAAAATAAATCTTGGCCCTTGCATAGGGCTAAATCTGGGCCCTCCATTTAAAAAACGAAATCTGCAGAAGGCCTTGGCCTCTTTCATTGTGAACAGGAACTAGAAATTGTTGCCAAAGGAATGCCAAAATGAATACAGAAATTCATCGTTGTCGGTGAGTATTTGTGTTAAGCTTGAATGTTAGCATGGTTTCTTGCTTCTCAAAGTCATTTTAAGTTCAGTAGTATGACAATTTTGAGATTGATACTTGATGAAGTTCCAGGTTCATACCATTTGGTGCTTGTTGATTGTAAGTTTCAATGTATGGTTAGTTTGAATCCTTTATTTATGTACTTGAAATGAGCCAGCCTGGCTCTAACCCTTGACTGCAAGAAATTCAACTGCAAATGTATTCTTGCTCTGAGAGTAATTGTTTTTGGTATTTTCCTCTTAAACCAATATGCAACTTTCTTTGAATTTTCAAAAGTAATATAATAATAAATGTCAGGCAAGAAATTAACATTTCTGATAAATTTTCAGTACTTATGGTAATTCAGATTACATCAAGAAATGCTTTGGATTATTCATGAAAAATTTGCAAACAATGTGCAAGGGCAAATACCAACCATTAGTTATAGCCCAACGTGGAAGATTGTAACATCTTCACAGGCATCCACGGCTGTAAATAGGAACGACTTCCATTTGGAAAACAACAGCCGGTGTTTAGAAGTCTCTAACGTCACATTGGCTGCAAGACATCTTCAGCCACACATATGCTAGTCTCTATACCTCCAAACGGTTCCACAAAACTCAAGAGCAACCCCCCCAAAGATGACAGCATAACCAACACAATATCACCAACATTCAACGCTGGTTCAAAGTGTAAAGAAAGTCTGAGAAGTCACGTTCCCAGCTTCAGCATCAAACTTCAAACCCTCATTTCAAACCAAGAACCAAAACTCCAATTTTCATAATTGTCAAAAGATAATAACATGAATCCCTTGCCTTTCACAAAGCATTGCTTTTATAATTAAAAAGTGTCTTCTCTCACACACTTTCACTTAAAACACTTTTTATACTTAGGCACATATTGAGTAATATAATTTATTAACTCATTTGGCTCCAAAAATGACATTTTGATCAATATCATGAAATTATGACACACAAGGTACCTGTTTCTTGTGCCCAAGATTTAAAACTTTTCATTCTAGATCCAACGAGCTATCACACTAAGGCGCCCAACATATAATACCAACAATAATGGCAACCTTAGCAAATTTAATTAAATAATAATAATTATCCACCCGTCTTGCGAAAACAACTGAAGAAGCATCAGAATCGAAATTTGTCTACACTGGAATGATCTAGATGATAAAAGATGATGAACGAACCTGACGGGGTGACTTACTAAAAATAGACACTCTCTCCAAGATTCTTGGAGCCCAAACCGGAAGCCAGAAATGAAAACTGAGAGCATCATTCAACTCCTCTAACTCATCTGAGCTCATCAAAACTATCCATTGACTTACTATAAATAGTAATCTCACACCAATGACCCTCTAAACATCTTGCCAAACCACGAGGATTGCAATAATGACCTGGCACCAACAATTCAATGACCCGCTAAAAAATGGGGACATTACAGTACTAAAGTTCAATCAATAGTTGTTTATATATGACTTGTGGTCTGAAAATCTGAAGCATTGCTCTGAGGATTGCATCCATTTTGTTGTAGATGTGATATAATTTAGTGAAACAAAATTTAATTAACATTTTGGAACTTATCTATTAGTATCAACAAATTTTTATTTAAGATTTTAGTTAGCTTTCTAAACCCTACTCTTTTGAAGTATATTTTGGAATGAATTTAAGTTGAAAAGCATCCATTCTTATTGCTAAATCTGATAATATTGAGATTTTAGATCTTAGGATTTTCTGAGAAATCTTGCAGGAACAGAATTCCAACTTTCAGATGTAACTCCTTTTGTGATACCAGCAAAATCACATACATTCACTGAGTCACAGTCAAGACCTGACTACTAGAACCTCAGGGTGATAATATTTGAGTCATCAAATAGGATTTCCTATCAAGAGAGAATAGGATAGTGTATTTTATTCTATGTTGGAGATTGTAAAAACAATTGTCAACAGTATCAAATAATGTTTTGAATCTTGTGATACTTGGCTCACTAATTTGGGACTCCAAGCAATTGTTTGTTTCCGTCTAGCCAATAAATTTACACTTAGAATGAAAGCTCACATTATCTAAGTATCAAATTCAAGGTGCGTGGAAATATGACTGCAATTTATCTTGGCTGAGGATTTTAGTTGTCCCACAAGTTACCTTGACTAAGAATAAACCAAAGAACAATGGCCATTGAGGTACTTTAAATTAACATTAATTAAACACTGACTCAAAACTAACCTCAGCTGCATCTAACCAAATTAATAGCCCCTAAGCAACTGCAACTAGCAGCATCTAACCAAATTACTAGCCCCTAAGCAACTGCAACTAATACTCAGATATCTAAAATGCCCATAAACAACCTCAATTAACCCTTAACCAAACAAACATTCTATAAGCAGCCTTGATCGATTCTTAACAAAATATTATCTGCACAAGTTGGCTCAAGTAAGGATTTTCACCCAGATCTTATCCCTGAGAGCTAACTCAACTAAGAAATTCATCAATTCAAAAATATTTAATGCAAATAATCATCATTTTCTAGATTCATATTTTTTCTGTAATTAGAAATGAGAAATGATCATCAGCATTATCACAATAAAGATACGATCAACAAGGAAAAATCAAGTGGCAGCCTCCCAAAAGTGATAGACTGAGAATAAATTTTGAAAGAGCTTTCTATAGCAATCTTTGGGACTTCAGGGGCTTATTCAGGATGAATTTGGGGATCTAATTGTTGCAGCCTATAAAAAATATCATTGGGAACAACTGTCAAAGTTGAGCTGCAAGGTTTAATACTAGGTCTGAAGATGTGTGAAAGAAAAAGAATAACCAAAGTAAATATAGATGATGACTCAATTTTATTAGTAAATTCCATGCGAAGCCGAACTACTGCCAAGTGGAAACTTAGAAACAGTTTAGAGCAAATTTGGCTGATAATAGATAAGATAGATAACTATTCCATAGGGCACTATTATAGAGAAGCCAACAAAGAAACAAATGTGTTAATTAACTAGGGCATCGAACAAACTAAGGAGATAATAATTGCAGATAATATTTCTGTTGGGATGACATTCTTATGTAGGATTAACTGGATTCTATTGTTAGAGAATGATTGAAATGTCTCTTCATGATGCTTGAAGAAGCTATTCACAAAGGCTTTGTCAGAAAAACATATGTATCATCGCATCTATAATTATGCAAGTCCCCACACACTCCAAACAAGATGCCACCCAAAACCTCTCTAGCAGTTGTTGAATTTGCATGCAAAGAAAAATATGAATCCAAGCGAATGAATCAAGTCTTCTGCACATTGGCTCCATTTACATTGTTAATGCAATCATGGGGGATCAATCATTTAAGTAAGCCGAAAACTACCTGCATGATAGAGAGGTGGTGGCTCGCTTCTTGTCCAACATCATTGACATTCTACCAGACAAAGGAATTGCCACATCCGTTGCAATAAAATTTACACAAAGAAAACATAGACATGAGATCCTTGAATTTATTGGTGTAAATAAGATATTTTACCCAACAAATTCACTAGTAGGTCCTATTCGCATGTTAATTGTACTTAAGTCTGAGGGATCTTTCTAGAAGTTCTAATTGTCGATTGGATCTTATCTTATCTTTTGGCATTTAATTATTGAGTCCTAGTACATTTGATATTTATCGTGTTAGTTGTCTCATTGTATAGAATCAAGATAAATGTCATGATCTTGTCTAAGCCTATCTCTCAACCTTACCTACATAAGCAAGGCATCATATGTACATTTTGTATGTCCAATATCAATCTAATCCATTGTGCCCATAACTAGGCAATATTGTTGCTCTTGTTGCTCTCCTGTGGAAGGCATCTTTTTGGTTTTGCAAGTGATCCTGGAGGCTTGAGTCCATTGATGATTCTAACATGGTATTAGAGCTTTAGAACTGCAAGCTCCTTCCCAAATTTGGGAGATAATCAAACTTAAGCTTTTACTTGGTGCACTTTGGTGTAGTTTGGACGTCACTATTAGGGTTATTTTATAACTTTGTATTGCAAGTTCATTTTGGAGCAATCTAGTGCAAATGTAAGCTCACCATTGAGTTTGGAGTGTCCAAAGAACACAAATTTGGCTTGTATTTCACCCAATTTGCCCATTTTATGATACAATTACAAACTAGGGTGTAGTGCCTCTCCCGTTTGCATTTTGCATGACATCCCAATGGATGTGGCTTCGACTTTATGTATGCTTTTGTGTAGTTGGATGAGATTTCTTGGGATGCCTTGTTTGGCTCAGGATGTTGTTGTGTTGCTATATTTGATTGGTGGATTTCACTATGTGCTTGGTTGGATATAAGCTTGTATTGTATGATTTGGATTGGTTCTGTGGGAGGTTGATACTTGTTGGGTGATCTGACTTTTGTCGTTGCATTGGCAAGTTGTTATGCCCTTATCCCTAGTTGTGTGAACCATTGAGCTATGGTTGGTTGTATAACTGATTCGTGATGCTAGACCTTCTGAGGCCTTTATCTTGAGTTTTGAGGATTCGTTGTATTCTTAGTGTTTTGATCTGAGCTTGACTCATTTATGAGATTGGGTGACTGTTCTCATGCTATGATTGTATGCTAGCATTGTGAGATGCACTTGGTTCAGTTTACTCTTGTGTTCATTCTGAGATTACTACTGTGGTCATGATGGTACATGACTTATGATGTGATTTGATACTTTCACTGATGTATGTGTCAATGGTTGCCTGATTATGATTATTTACCATGTTTTAATGTTATCTGGATCAGGGATCATCATATTGTATCATGATGTGGTTATTCTGCGATTATCTGTGTGATGTGACCTACTGGTTGCACTATGTGATGCATTTGATTACAGTACATTATTTCATTTACTAGTATCTTGGTTGGATTAAATGCTAGATTACACTATTGTTTATAGTTTGATTATATTTGCACGATGATATCTGGTTTATTGTGCCTTATATGTTGTTGGGTACTTGAGTTGTTGTCTCTCATTGATATATGCTCATATTGCTGTAAATGATTATTTAATGCGTTATATTTAAATGCAATATTTAATTTAACGAGATGATGTTCACCACTATGCTCATGTAATTGTTCATGTATTGTACCTAATGTGGTTGTACGAAGTGAGACAAAGTTGTAGTTACTCCTTCGTGAGGTCCACACGATGTCTCGTTCTCCTTCATTGTTTGATCATTATATGCTTGTGCTTCAGCTATTTATATTGTGAGCAGCTACACTTGATGTTTGTGTGTTTTAGTGAACAGGTACCAGGCACATTCTTCCTGAGTTGCAGGATTTGAGTATGTCTATATCCCCGACAGTGGCACAGGAGATAGTTTCACCGACTTTTCATTACTGAGCCAATATTGTTCGTATATGGACGATGTACCCATGATTGTTATATTATCCCTCGGGTATGTGTTGGTAAATCCAGATATCATAATGCATTTTGTGATAGACCAGTTGTGTGTCTGTGCATTTAGAATTCCCACAGTTGTCGAAGTTGAGTTAGAATTAAATGTTGATTTTATGTGTTTAAGTATTTAATTTTATTATTGGCTAATTAGCCATAGATGAATTCCATTTATTTTGGGATTGATTTAATTAATTCGGGAGGTCAATAGTTGGTATAACTTATTTAGTGATTTATTTTGTAAGTCCTTTTTGAAAAAGTGACTTTATAAATATTTCGAGGAAAAGAGTTTATTCCTCACTTTTTACTTTTTGGAGAGCAACATTGCTCAAATCCTCTTATGAGAATATTGGAGATTTTATCATTGTGTTTGATCCGGGCGTCAGATCCTTTTGGGTAGTGGCTCGTTGGAACCGTGCCGCAATTGCTCCTGTTCCTATGGAGCCATTCGCGATTCAGCGGAGTTTTTATTTTCTTTTTCTCATTTTTGTGTCTTCAACTTGGTGAGTGGTAGGGCCCTCGTGTTTTTATTCATCCCTTGTTTGTCTCGGCTGATTTTTGTTTGCTTTTGCACTGTGGGAGGGTAAATAGTAGTTTCCCCACTTTCCCTTATGTTTATTTCGCCCGATTGGGTTTGCAGGATTGTATGAGGTTTTTAATTTGAAATTTTCCACCGTGAGGCTGTCCGTTTTTCCACACGATGTTGGAATTGAGTTTTTATTGGAATTTTGGGTTAGTAAGGGCAAATGGGTTTTAATTTTGTAGCTTGTCTTCAAATTTGATTTTTGGGCTTTTTCATGGGCGCATCATTTTGTGTGCCATCCACAACCTGTCAGTCACCATGTTTGGCATAATTGAGTTGTTCAAGTTAGTAATCCTTACTACATATAGTAGGATTGTGGAATCAGAATGGTTATAAGACATTCTGGGTATTTTTCTATCACAATCCGAATGTGCCCTTTCAATGCTAAAATGACAATTTTCATATTTTGCCGAATTTGTCAGAATTTGGGTATTTTATTGCTTTTGAGCATTTTGAGCCTTCTTGTGTTCTAACGAGATGATTGATGGATTCCATGAGAATCCGTGCTCTTGGAAAAGTGGCCAACCGAGCAACTTGTTATTTGGCTTGGTTTTGCATTTACTCGGTTTCTTGCCTTAAGTGTTTTGGGAATTGAGTTATCCTCATGTTATTGCCTTAATTGTTGTTGTATTGCCTTTGTATTGGTACCTTCCATGCTCGAGCTGAGCTCGCATGTGATATGTGGATGTAGGGTGTTGAGACCGCATCCAGGCATGTAGTTGAGCTATGCTCTGTTGTGAGGTTTTCACACCATCGCCCCATCGCAAATGGGGACCCCCCTCTTCTGCAAGCGGTAGGAGTAGTGGTCTTAGGTAGTCTATGTCAGTGGTAGTTTTCAAGTCCTTAGGTCTCGCAAGTAAAGTTCGAGAGTTGGTTTGGGCAATTTTGGCCTGCTGGGAAGTCAAGTTTGTCTGGAACATGGGCGAGAGTTGTGCTAAATCTTTCGGGAATATGGAATTGAAACCAAAGGATTTGCGATGAAACAATTTTAAACCCTTTGAGGATCCTTGTTCCAGCTTCAATTTGATCTTAGAAAGCCGAGATAGATTGTGGAAGGTAGCTTTACTGGAGGCGCGCTGAATCTTGAAATTTGGCTAAGTCCTGAAATATTTTAAAAAGCCCCAAAATCTAGAATCTGTACCTTAACTCCTATGAAGTTGGAACCTATCTCAAACATCCTGAAAGGTATTTATACAAATATAACTCAAAGTATAAGAAATTAAATAAATCGGACTTATACTTAAATGTTATATTTGTATAAAGTCTACTCTGTCCCATGCCAGGGCGGATTCCGACCTCCTACAGGACAGGGATTTGTCCTATGACCTTCAAATTTCCGCCCATCCTTTGTGGCTTAATTTCGGTTCCTTGAGTGAAGTATTGATGTTTGGGAAGAGTTTTAGAGGAATCCGACCTTGGGAGGGCTAGTTAAGTGATGTCTTCCTTGGGCGGAATTGTCCCATGGATAGGACAATTCCGCCCTAGGGCTGGTCTCTTCCTTTCCTCCTTCCCAAGCTCCCCTCACCACTTGGTTATTTGAAGTGTGAAGTGTTTTGCAAGTAAAGCCGTGGGGTATGTTTAAACAAATGATGATTTTGAAGGTTGGGAGTTTGGACTCCATGAAAATTGCAATTGTCAATCCGCCCAGTCATTGGACAGGGGTGGTCCTATAAGCCATGAAATTTCGCTCCCCCCCTTCATGTTGCTTTTTGGATTCTTTCGGCTTGGCAAGGAAGTTTGAGATGTTTAGTGTGTGGATTTCGGTCAAGGAAGAGCAGTGTTTCATAACTTCCTTGGGCGGAATTGTCCCATGGATGGGACAATTCCGCCCTCATTTTTATTCCCCTTCCAAGTGCAGGTCGGCCCCCCTTTGCAATCAGCAGTTAAACAAAACAAGTCGTCCCCCAACCAATCAGCAAGCAACAATTAATTTAATGATGCAAAGTCGACCCTAGGGTGGTTTTCATCATTTATTTTTTGGTAATTAAGTGCAAAGTGGGCCTCCTAGGGAATTTAGATGCGAAATGTATATAAGGAAGAGGGATTTCGATTCATTTAGCACCAAATCAGCATGCGACTTCTCTTCCAAAGGGAGCAGACCAGACTTAGGGAGGGTTTGAAATTCGTTTTTTGAAGCAAAGCTTGTGAAAGATTTTCTTCTTTCCATTCCCTTTTCCCAACTTCTTCAAGGTAAGGAGCAGATTTGATTATCATTTTGAGCGAGGGAGCTTGCTGGGGTTAAAATCTCAGATTTTCAGTGAGGATTGGGGTCTGATTGTTTTCAAATTTTGTTCTTTGGTGAAGGATGGTGTGTGTGGGTAGGAGGTGTTCTCACAACTCTTTCCCTTTCTCTCCTTGTCCTTTCACTCTATGGATCAAAATCTTAAGTTCTGTTGTGAAGAAACCCAATTTAATGCAATCAAACTCTAAGCTTCTAATTCTGAGATTTCATTTTATTGTGGCTCATGGTTTGATCATTTGAACATTTTGATGGGGAAATGGTATGGCAAAGCATATATATGGAGGGATTTCAATTCATTTTACACCCAGCAGCATGCAAATTTCTTCCAACAGTAGTGCAGTTCGAGCTTGTAGAAAATTAGGAAGCAAACAAATCAGCATTAGAGAGGTGTCTTTCATGTCCATCCCCCTAACACTTCAAGAGGGAGCAGCAAGCTGACATTTAGTTCAAAGATCAAAATCTCAGAACTTACTTGTTAGGCTCCAGGTTTGTTCAAAATCTGATTTATTTTCAAGAGGCAAGCATGAAGTGAGGAGGTAGGAGGATATTTAATGTTTTGATTCCCGCAATCTAATCCCATCCTTTACCACATTAGGATCTCAATTTTCAATCCTTAAGGGTGTTAAATTTCAAGCATAATCAGAATCGAAATCTTGTTTGCAATCTAAAAATGATAATTATTTTGGTTAATGAGTTGATTTGTTTGGACTTTCATGATCTTCCAAGAATAGTCATGGTAGAGGAAATATGTGGAAATCTGGAAATGAAATCGTGCTTAAAATTTTTGATCAAACTTTATTGACTTCATCTAAAGATTTTATTTTATTTCCTAATTTCCTATTCTCAAGTTTTTTGGCATCTTGAACATAGATAACTAAGGCATGTTTCCTTGATGTTTTGTAGGGCAAGGAAATGTTCGAAACTCCAAGAGGATGATCCAAGTTCCAAGCTTGAAGATTCCACGAGGGAAAGGAAAGACAACCAAGGGAAAGGAAAGACAACCAAGCGAAGGGTGAATTGAAGGAGAAAGGGTTGAATGAGGAGCAAATCTTGGAACTCTTGGGAACGAAATCATGGGAAGCTACTTTCCTTGGAGAGAAAGCCTTGGAACAACTTAGAAGATCAAAGCAAGGATGGTATGCATGACCTCCATCATCACGCCAACAAGTGGGAAGGAAGTTCACACCAAGTTACCAAGACCAGACATCAAGGCTATTCAAATTGAGATCAAGTTGGGATTCAAGATCGAGATCAGAGGGACGAGTCCAAGCACTTGAAGGCATTTTCAAGTACAATCAAGTTCAAATCAGATCGGGTGCAAGTTCAAGGATGCCAATCCAAATCATTCAATGAAAATTTCTAAGAGGACGAAGATAGAAGAGTTGAGAGGACGAAGCAATTTGGGAATATGTCATCCCATTCATCCTCAAGAATTTGATAGTTTCGGAAGAGTTAATCAAAGTTAGAAATGTTGAGTATCAAGAGATATTTTCTCTTCACAATCAAAGCTACAAGATAAGGATGATGATGTGGTAGTTGGGTGTCTTCTCCAATCAGAAAATTCCAGATTTCAAGCACAAGCCATCACTACACGCCAAGTGTCCTATTTTCTCATTGGTTGAGAAATCATTGTAATTTTCTTATTGGCACATGATTTGGTGCCCTCATGTAATTGGTTGAAGATTTGGCAACCCTAATTAGGGTTTATAGGATGAATCTCGGCCCTTGATTTAAAATGAATCTTGGCCCTTCGTTGTAATTGAACATCTATAGAAGGCCAAGGGCTTCTCATTTGTAGAGTTTAAGTTGGTTAGCTAGTTAGATTCAAGAGCTACGGAGCATTAGATTAGAGTAGGAGAGAAGATAGAGTAGAGTAGGCTAGCCAAGGAAGACTTGATCAAATTGTTGATATAATACTACCAAAATTATTCCTTCTTTCATTGTTGGTTTTCATGGTGAATATATGTGACGTTTGGAGTATTTCATGTTTCTTCAATCTCTTACTTGGAGTAGATTTATTTCTATGTTGAAGTAGTTACTTGGATGAAAGTAATTGTGGATGTTTGTTTGTTCGACTCAAGTATACTAGGCCACTAGCCTCCTTGTTGATTGTGAGGAAGCCTTGTGTGGTAAGCTAGTCGTTGCACTTAAGTTCAATTGACATTGGATCCTTAGTTTGTACTTCCAAGTTGCATTAAGGAGAAGGTGTTGATATGAAAACCGTTTGAGATCCTTAGAAGTTTGCACTAGGTGAAGTTGAGGTCGCTGACAAGATTCCACTTAGTAGAGTCCAAGCCATCCATGATTCCTTAGATTCCTAGTTAGGAGTAGGAGTAGAAGTCAAGCCTAAGTTAGCAAGTTTAAGTTGTTGAAATGGAAGTTTGAGAGAAGCTATATTTTCATTGCACATTGTGAAGCTAAATCATTAGAGGTGCAAGAGTTGATATCCATCGAATGAATAGTGTAAGTCCCCCTAAGCGATTACCAGCAAATCACATTATTTCACTAAGCGAGTATTCACAGTTAAAAGAACCTTGAAGTCATTTCATGATCTTATGTTGCAAGCTTAGCATGAGAGATGACCTTATGTCAAGAGAGGATTCAGTAGTTGATGTTTCATCTAAAAACATTGGGTATTTGAGTCTGCATGTTGCGGTGGAACAAAACTCACATCAACATGCTCCTATGCCGAGGTCCGAGCAACCCATAATCTTGGTTTGAGACTAATGGAGTTTACCATGTTTCTTATGGGTTTTTTAATTGGGAGTCTATTCTTTCTTTTTTTACTCGTGGATGTTTATGTTATCCCGTCCTTGGTGTAGACCAAGTAGACGATGTCTTTTATGCTCTAGTCCCCAGTGTCAACCGAGTGGACTATTATGGTTATCCCGCCCTTGGTGTAGACCAAGAGGGCAAAGTGTTTTGCTTGTGTCCTTGGTGTAGACCAAATGGACAAAGTCTTATTATTTCATGTCCTCGATGTAGATTGAGTGGACAATCTATTGTATTGGTCTTCATCTTGTGATGTCCAGCCATAGGACTAGGTACGTTGAGCAGGCATGGGGAGTAGCTCCTTATGTGGACCCCAGCCCGAAAGTGGTCGCATAGGCTGCGTCAAGGAGTTTTCTAAAAAAAGTGATAACATAATAAAATATACTGGGTATAAACATTAAACAAGATTATCAATATTGTGAAACCCATCAAACCCCCAAATGTCATGCGTGACCCAAGCGTGAGCATAGATGGTAATGTGGATATCATTGAATCCCCAGACATCATAAGTGATCTGAGCGTAAGCGTAGATGGTGGAGACCATTAAATCCCTGGACATCATGAGTGGTCTATGTGTGAGGTAGATGATTTCGCCCCGAATTGTAGTATTGGTTTGTGCAGGTAGATATACTCCCCATGGTTGGTACTCTCGTGTCTAGGTCCAGTAGCATTGAGTAGCACCTGGATGTGTTGTGATATGTGGTATTGTGATTGTGATTGTGCTTGGGAGGTTGGTCCACATGTTGAGTGTCCTCCATGTGTCTTTGTATTCTGCATTTGTGTATTGCATTGGAGCACTGTACCTTCTTATGAGGTTATGCATTTGCTTAGCGTGTGTGTTAGCCACTCCTTGCTTGCGTGTATGCCTTATGTTTGTAGCCATGTTACTATCTCTACAAGCACGGTGGGGTGAGCCTGAGGGTTCCACATGGTAGGGTGGCGTTGCACTTTACCACTACTGGGGACCGGTGTACAAGTGGTGGCTTCTTCTAGAAACTTCGAGCATTGAATGCCCCATGCTTTACTTTCACCTTGCTCATGGTTGTATGTATCTTTATGCTTTCGTTGATTATGTATATGCACTTGACCTTTATGCACATTTGGATGCTTATGCTCATCGTGTAATCTCTTTATGTTGATGCTTTATTGTTATCAAGTGAGTATTGCCTCAATTGGTGTGTATCTGGTACTCCCCAGTGTGGAGCAAGCCTGCATATTATGTCGTACATTGGTGTCGGCAAGCCTACCCAATTCTCGGACTAAGAAGACCCTTTTAGCATAGCATTTTAACTTCATTTTATGTTTTTGGGGTGCAGCTAGCACATTGGACCTCTGTAGTACCACATTGGCTCTCTGTTTCAGTGCATCAAAGGTCCAGAGTAGCGCATAAACCATTCAGAATAGCGCATAGATCTCTCAAAATGGCGCATACACTCCTTGTTTTAGTGCATGCAGGTTAGCGCATAGTGAACAACGAGCACTTCCCAAGGATCTATCAGAAACGTAATTGCATATTTGGATACCCTTTTTCCCTAGGATGCCTTCCATATTTTCACAGTCAGTTTTCAGATTCGTTATGTTAGGTTTGTGATCACTTTCTTGTTTTAGGCTTAAAAAGAACTATGGTTGAATTGTAATGAGGATAGACTTGTCTCCTCGATCGGCGACCGTTGACGTTGGTTCGGTCATGACCCGTGAGGGCCGTGGACGTGTTTCGGACTCTTATGTGGTGGCTCGAACATGTTCTCTATGTTCTTGCTATGTGTTTGGAATTTGGATTGTCTTGGAACCTTTGGAAGTGATTCAGTCTTCCACTTGTGCATGATCATGTGACGATCGTGGTGTGTTCTCTTGCTTGTTTATTCCATGTTCAAAAAAAAAATTGTTTAGTGCATATTTAACCCTGTGTTTCCAAGAGTTCCTTGGCGGAGCATTACATAGGGTTTGAAGCTCAAATCTAGTGAACAATTTTTTGTTAGAGCACTTCTAGCCCAAATGAATGTTGTAATTACATATAAAAGGCCCATAAACCCCTATTTTCATACAAAATTTGTCTATTGTTGGCAATTTTTTATTTTACTTGAAGGGTCATCACTGCAAGATAAATTCATTCAACCTTTTTTCAAAAATTTATTAACTTTTGACCTAGATGTTGGATGTTTGCAAATGAGATATAGTTGGAAAGCTAGTTTCATGTACTTCTCAATAGTACAAGTTTAATTATCAGATCTTGCTGAGGGAAAAACTATTGTTGTTTGAAGCCAGATCTTTATTTTTGGCTCCTGAGCTCATAACTTTTTGCCACACTCTATGAGTCTTATGATTATTGCAGCATTGGAAAGGTATTGAGGAGCTCTTTCAATCCATCCATGCACTTATTCTAGATTTAATCTCAAGTACATTTTATTTATTTTTTGCCGTATTTGCATTCTAGATGATCACTTGGACATGTTGGCACTTAAGAAGGTTTTTTTATCAAATCACTTCATTTCAGCCACATTTCATGTATTGGTCTCTTGTTTAATCCTTTGAGAAGTGTATCTTTGTTGTAATCATGACTTATGCAACTCATCCTTCTATAATCATTCTAACTAAGGACAATTATGAGTATTGGCAAAAAGGCATCCTAACACATTGTAGGTGGCTCAATCTTTTTCCTCATCTTTATGGACTCATCCCTGAGCTAGAGATACAATGGAAGAGATCAATTTGGAATATTATTAATGATGATATCATAGGATTGATTGGTACACGTATTAATTCAAGTATCTTCAAAGACAACTACAATTGTAACTCAAGAATAAAGTGCCCACACACAGTTTGGACCAAGATTTGGGAGATGTATGGAGATCTACATAATCCTCCATCCCCAAATGATCTCGCATCATATTGCATCATTCCACTTTATGATATTGCTAATCTACCCTTTGATGATGATCCCTTAGAGGATCTTGAATATGATGCAACACTTTGTTAATGAAAGTATTTATTATTCTATGATATATTCTGTGTGTAATATATTTCCTGTACTATGTCTATGCATTATTAAGTTACCCGTGACGGTAAACACACTTGAGCGTCTTGATGATTAAGAGACCTCTCTTGCAGCTCCCACTTCTCCAATTGAGATTAGACGTCAATCTTTTGTTGTTGATTTATTGAGAGCTTCCAGTGATTATTTGTGATAGGTATCTCATTATCTTCCAGATTCCATCTTGTCGGATGATTACTTGACAAGTGTTCCAAATTTGTTTGAAGTTTCACATTTAGATTTGGAGGACAAATTTGAGGGGTTATCTCTCCTCTTTGATGAAAGTCATGGCACAATTGTTATCTAATCATCTTTATCTTTGGATCTTGTTGAACATCAGTTAGCACTTGATCTTGGTTTGTCACCTTCTGTGTTGATTACGCATGCGCCCAATTTGATTGTGGCATCATCATCTACCAAGGACAGCGATACATGAGCAAATTTAAGAGATACATTCAATATACATTTGGATCTTCTTCCTACCAATTCCTATCCAAAATGGGAAGCATTCTTGCATTTTTACTTGGTATATCTTCTTCCCAAGGGGAGAAACATTGTATGTAGGCGTTGGTTAATGTTTTGTCTTCAAGCATTTACAATTCCTAGAACACATTGTGCATTGTGGGGGGGCTACATAGTCTCTCTTTCCTTCTTGTGGAGGGATAATGGATTGTATAGCTGTGATAGGTGTAGTCCTTGTGTGGTATCATTGAGTTCTTCATTCATCGCTCTTTTATCACTTGTATATACTTGTTTGCATCTTTTCTTTCTTTTAAAGAGGATTTTTGTCTCATTGGGTTTTCTGCATTGCAATTGGGTACCTAACATGGCCTAGTAGCAAGTACCCATAATAATCTTCACATCATGCATCTTTTGCGTATGTCTACTACTCCCTAAGTTGCACGTAAGCGGGGCTGTTGATCTGAATAAGATATTTTACCTAACTAGTTCACTAGTGGCTCCTAATAGAATGTTAAGTTTACTTAGGTCATAGGAATCTTTCTAGAAGTCTTAGTTCGCTTATCTTATCTTTTGGCATTTAATTATTGAGCCTTAGGTCATTTGATATTTATCATATTAGTTGTCTTATTGTACAGGATTAAGACACATGCCATGATCTTGTTTAATCCTATCTCTCAACCTTGCCTATATGAGCAAGAGATCATATGTGCATTTGGTATGTTCAATATCAATTTAATTCATTGAGCCCATAATCAAGAAATAATATTGCCCTTGCTGCTCTCTTGTGGAAAACATCTTTTTGGTTTTGTAGGTGATCTAGAGGCTCAAGTCAATTGGTGACTTTAGCAAAATCAATCAAAGATTCCACCACGCAAGAAAATGAAGATGATCTAGGAGTTGTGTTTCCCAGCTGAATCTGCAACTACGAGACGGGATTAATCAAAGGCTCCCTCGACAAACTATGGAAGGACGTGGAGGAAATGAAGCCCATTGTGACAGAACAGAATAGACATCTCAAGCAAGTGGCTAAAGGTTTCCTTTACATTCTGCATAATAACACTTGCAGAGGATACATCTCTAACAGAAATGGCAATCAAGAATAGTTTTTAAAGCAGACCAACTTTTTGTAATTGTGATCAGTGCCTAATTTTGGCAAGGCCTGCGTGCCTTTTTCTCCATGGGCTGCATGCCTCTTTCTGCATGGACCGGAGTGCCACGAATCCTACTGTAGGATATAAGTTTTAAAAATGGTGAGCTATTGAAGGGCACTATTGTAAGTATATATTTCAAAGATTCATCATCACATTGTTTATGCTTCAAACATAGAAGAGATCAAGCATACCTATCACAAAAACCAAGCATACATACCACAATCCACCAAAAACATGTACAGTACCTAGTATGTAAATTGAATATTTCTTGGAAAGAAAAAGAAAGAAGCAAAAACTAGGAAACAAAAACAGAAATGGTCAAAAAGCACTCCAAACCGGCATAAAACTATCAGAAATGACCACAAAACAGTCAGAAATGTCATAAAATTGTCCACTATGATAGGAAATGGTCTTTAATGGCAGCAACAATCTCAACCAACTAGGATATTATTTGAGATGTCCATGAAATAGACAGCAATACCAGGAAATAGTCATGTTTCGCAAATTGTTGACAGCATTTCTTCCACCAAAAAAGAGGAAAGTAACCAAGAAACAACATCTTGGGATCATAACGTGTTTCTTCTTGGAAGAATCTGCAATGAGGTCAAAATGTGTTTTGTGCAACAAGGTAGTCATTGCAGCAACAAAAATCGCACAGAATGATAGACCAACGTTCATATTTGGTAAAACGGCTGAATGTCTAATCAGTAACAGTGAAAAAACTGGTCAACATAACAGTTTTCTTGTGAACACAAAAGTTACTGGTCAATGCAGCAGTCCCTTGGTCAACATAGGAGTCCCTGGTCAAGGCAAAACTAAATGTGGTAAGCAGGACAAACATTCAAAGAATCTACTAATCAATGCACTGTGTTGATGCCAGCATGACATTCTGCCTTGATCCCAGTATCCTGTTCTTGCATTCCCCACTGATCAAAGAAGAGATTGTACCACATTTAATGAAGATATTTAATGACAATCATATATAACCTTGAATGAAGAAATCGATAGATAACATGGCATGGTAAAGGTAATGAGTAATACTCCATTAATTAATATTGTATTGAGCGGTAGATAAGCCAACAGGCACAAAATAGATTTCTTTATACTAAAACTTCTAGGAATTTCATAGTTAATGCAATGACAATGCATTAATGATAAGGTAAAACTTATTAAAAATATTATCATCAGTCCCTTTATGTCTGACTTGTCTTTCATTTCATCTATTATTTATGTCCTTTAACAAAGGCCTATCTAGGGCCCTAACAAAGAAACATGCTTAATCTTTTCAGAACCCTAGCTACAAATATGACAAATCTCACATTTGTAGCTTGAGTTATAATAAGCAAATCTCTTGCACCTCAGGTTTAAATTATCCCTTTGAATCCCCTGTACACTGAAAATTCATTTGTATTTGAAAAATCAATAGTAAAATTATTTTGATTTGAGAAATACGACCACATAACCATAAGAAGATTTTCCACATAAACCATCAATTTTATTGGTTTTGTATGATATGGATGTCCATAACATTGTCCTGTAAACTTTCAGGCATTTTTTCCTAGAAAAAGCAAATATTGCAAGCACGGGCAGTTCTAAATGAGTTGTGTACCATGCAATCTTCTTCCTAGGCAAAAAGAGAATAATGACTACTTTGAGAAAATAAACGTAAGCATAACTGAAAAGTATCAACGCCAATGTCACTACTTGTCAAGTTTAACAGAAAAGAATCAGTGGTAACTAAGCCCATTGATACCAAATGTGAAATAAACAAAAACTTCATTCAAGTGTTAAAAGAACTTAATTTTAATTTTGGTACATCTTCAATATAGATTAGGATTCTATAGTTGCTCCATTGAATCGACCTAGGGCCTTACATGTGGAGAATTTACTATGTCTGTGACCATGTTAGAGCTTAGAACACTAGCAATCAGCTACATGAATGATTTGGTAGAGAAACATAAAATGACTACTTGTCTACATTCAAATTATGACTATTTCAAGAATTAAGAACAATGAATAAACTGAAACTAATATGCATCAACCATATATGAAGATCGGTAGGTACAAATCACATATTGAGGAAACCTACGCATTAGCCAGCTTAAAACTCAATAAACATCAATTCAGATTACTCAATTTTGTTACCTCTCCAACGCCTACTCGAAATGTTAGTGGTTTTCCTCGATTATAGCTGCTGTCAAATATTTTCCCATTCTCTAACTTCCCAGTGTAATGAGCCTGCAGAGATAACATTGAGACATGAGGAATTTTCTATGGCATAGCAATGTCATATTTATCATATTTTGAATATGTGTTAGTCTATTTGATGTTAAGGTGACCCATTGTGTATTATTGAATAGTTCAATCGACGAAACTCTCATCATATGTTAAAACTTGAGAACATTCTCACTTTAATTCAAATACAGCATGTCTGGTAGTTTGTCATGAAACATATTTGACAATCTGAAAAAGGTTTTGATTTAATTAAAAAAAGAGATCAAAAGATACTCTAACAATACCCACAGTTGTATCTTAGTATTTCTTAAAGAAGCTTTCCAGTTAGCAGAATATCCAGTTATTGATTTTGATTTTAGCGGCCTCTTGCACTATATTATATATTTGCTTGCAAATAAATCCTCCAGATTGCAGACCTAACATCATAGTCACAAGGAAATTCGAATTTGGGGATGGGGCTCATGTATCCGTGCTTATAGCTGCCTCTCCTGGTGTATACATTTAATACAGTATAGTTGTACTTTTATATGAATAGACTATACCCATTAAATAAAATATTTTACCCCTATTTCAAATGAAACCCCTGTATCCAAATCCTCTTGGTGATAAGCTAATAACATAAAGTAGCTTGGACGTGAATATATTTAACATTTACTGTATTTGTGTTAATGCAGATTATACAAAGTACCTCTTCAACAACTCTGTAAAGTTATCTGTATCTTGTAATTGCCAATAGTAAATTATCTTTGTGGAGCCTCAGCCTGATACAACCCCTGATTGTGGACCCCCATCTATCAAATACTTATCAACCATGTCGTTCTTTAGTATTTACAGCCAAAACATGATTTGCAAAAGCTCTGTATCCATCGGAGGTGTTTTATTTGTCGAATATTCACGGCCTTAGAAATCTTCAACTTGCTGAAATATATCAATGCTATGCAATAGAAGTAGCAGAACTATTTTAGCACATAGTTCCTATTAGTTCAATTCAAATATACTCATGAGTTAATTGTGGACAAATATAGCATCCTGATTAGGTTAGCCAGTGCTAAGGCTCTTGATTAGTGAGAGGGTCATCCAGACATGGGTTATGCTTTGATTCAATAGGCCTGTTGGTGCCCAAAAATGCTGAATTGGATTTCCTATGGACTTGCCAATCCAATGTTTAGAAAACCAATTGTTTTTGTCCAACTAACGGGAATGATCGATTATGATCCTCTTCCCCTGCACTTCTAGCTCTGCAGAACCAAGGCGGGTGAACCTTCACCTGAACAAGGTTTTTATAGCAGATAACTTGTGTATGGAACTCAAACTTTTGTCTCTCAAAGTATGGCAAGTAGGCTTGAATAAATCAAATTGTAAGCAATATATCATAAACTGTAAACTGAAATACTTTGAGTAATTGAAAGAATGTTTAGTAAATATGTATGTAAATTAAAATAAATAGATAGATAAGATATCACAAAACTCTAACAATGAACTGAATAACTATAATCCAAATAATGATTAGACCAGTGCCTTATTCTATCACAAGCAATAGAGTCAAGATCATTCCAATCTTATGTTCAACCTCAGAGACAGTTTTACAAGAAAACTTATCACTTCAAAGGCGTTATGGAATGTACATGCAACCTAAAACAAATTCAGAGATATTTCAAAA
>MU224168.1:594607-605401 GCA_018584345.1 Thuja plicata | reverse complement strand
AAAACCAATTGAAAATATAGACTATGAATCAAATCAGGAAGCATGCACATCAAACTATCACTTTGAAGAAGTTCTATTGGTTTATCCGAGGGACTAATTGTAAAATGATAATAAAACTATTACACGTAAAAAAAAGGACTTATCTTTATTGATTTTGAAAAAATAGTACATCCAGGTCTATGTTATACATGTTGATTAAAAACTATCCAAATATATGAAATTATATTATATTGTATTGTCTTGTCTTTACATTTTACATTATGTATATATATGTGTTTGAGTGGCTTTCACACCTCCTTAAGGTGAAAAGACAACCCTTATTATAAAATATTTTAAAAAAACACTAAACTAACTAAAAAATAACTACCTAACTTTCGGATTTGGCTTTGGTAGAAAATCCAAAACACATCGTGAAAAGCTAAGAGTTTTGCTGGAGATAGGAAATTTGATTTCCCGAACTGGGTCGGTTTTAGATTTTTAAAATTCAACCATCTTCAGCCTCTGTCGGCATCATATTTGTAGCAAGTTGAAATTCCAACATTTTCTGAAGGCTTCGATTAGTTAGTTCTATTTATTTGTGTCATAAAGCTTCCTTTAATTTTTTTGGTATGGAGAAACTTGCTTCTTGATAATGGATTGGGACTTCTAAATTCTCAAAATTTAGGGTACCACCAAGGCCCATATCCAAATAGAAAAGAACATAGATAAAAACTCTTTACACTGATTAAGAAAAACATGGTGCAAGAAGTTCCTTGCAAATGGTACTATCAAGGCATCTCTGGATCAGCATCTGTATAGTTTTATGACTGCTTGTTTTATGACTGCAGAATATCCAGTTATTGATTTTGATTTTATCGGCCTCTTGGACTACATTATGTATTTGCTTGCAAATAAATCCTCCAGATTGCAGACCTAGCATCATAGTCACAAGGACATTCGAATTTGGGGATGGGGCTCATATATCCATGCTTATAGCTGCCTCTCCTGGTGTATACATTTAATACAGTATAGTTGTACTTTTATATGAATAGACTATACCCTTTAAATAAAATATTTTACCTCAAATGAAACCTCCATATCCAATTCCTCTTGGTGATAAGATAATAACATAAAGTAGCTTTAACGTGAATATTTTAACAGTTAATGTATTTGTGTTAATGCAGATTATACAAAGTACCTCTTCAACAACTCTGTAAAGTTATCTGTATCTTGTAATTGCCAATAGTGAATTATCTTTGTGGAGCCTCAGCCTGATACAACCCCTGATTGTGGATCCCCGTCTATCAGATACTTATCAGCCATGTCGTTCTTTAGTATTTACAGCCAAAACATGATTTGGAAAATCTCTCTATCCATTGGAGATGTTTTATTTGTCGAATATTCACAACCTTAGAAATCTTCAACTTGCTGAAATATATCAATGCTATGCAATAGAAGTAGCAGAACTAGTTTAGAACATAGTTCCTAGTAGTTCAATTCAAATATACTCACGAGTTAATTGTGGACAAATATAGCATCCTGGTTATATTAGCCAGAGCTAAGACTCTTAATTAGTGAAAGGGTCATCCAGACATGGGTTATGCTTTGATTCAACAGGCCCATATCCAAATAGAAAAGAACATAGATAAAAACTCTTAACACTGATTAAGAAAAACATGGTGCAAGAAGTTCTTGCAAACTGTACTGTCAAGGCATCTCTGGATCAGCATCTGTATAGTTTCATGACTGCTAATTGAGTTATAAGAGGTTTTCAGATTTTGCATACTGTATCATAAAATCAAGAATCAAGATCCATCACTTATTGTTCAAATCTGCAAACCTGTTTCTTTCTAGTACAATACTTGCAAGCAACATATGTAATCTAAGATCCATTTTACATTCTTTAACTTTTCAAGCAATGCATTGTAGCTGATAAGCAGATTATAATTGACCTAAGAGAAATCTGACAAAGTAACTTGTCTATCATAAACATGATAATTTTGTTAATTTTTCATAGCCATGTGTTTTCAATTCTTTGTTATAATACTATGTTAATGCTGTATTTCTTGTTATCCAGACTCTACAGCCACTTCCCGGACATGGTGATTTATTATTAAAATTTAATATTGAAAATTTTCAAAAACAGAAACAAGAAATTCACATCCTTTGCTTACTTTTCCACTGTGGTACCTGTTTGTAAATTGACCGAACATAGAATTTCAAGCTTGCTGACTTAGTTTCTCCCCAGGAGGGATTAGAGTGATCAAGTTAGAAATTGTTTTGCTAGCTGGTATATGCCAAACTATTACTGTTGAGTTATAAAGTATCCCTTGTTCATTCTTCATAAATGTATTTTCCCCCATTTCCTTGAAGTTGTCATTCTCCCGTATTCTGCCTCCATATGAGGCTACAAATGACCACATATGTACTACCCTTGTATTGCTTTTATAGGTCTTTGATTACTCCTGAATAAAAATACTTAGCAAGTTAATCTTTCTCAATGACCCACGATCCACAAGTCCTATTTTTCTGTTGGTGTCAATTGAGAAAGTGATCCCGAGTCTTGTCAAAGGGCACCTAGAAATGATCCAAAAACTTTTATTTTGACAACATCATTGTCTAACTATTCATTATCAGTTTGACCCCATTGATCAGACGGTGATTGTAATGTCCCCTTCTTGCACCTAGCTCAATTTGAGTTTTCCATTAGCCTATTCTTGGGTTCCCATAGGCTAAACGGATATGGTTAGGGGAGTCAGTGTCCTAAGGTGTGCACTTTAAGTGATTTTCAGTGTTTCAAGAAAACTTTCTATTTTTGGCATTCTGCTATTTATAGTAAGTGCTATTTTCAGCACTTGGTCATGGTCCCAATTCCTCAATCAATTCAATACAATGGGTTTCAGTTGGACCTGGTGTGTTATATTGCTTTCAGAAGAGATTTATGTTATTTTATTCACTAAGTCTTCATAAAGTGCTTTTTAAAAATATCCCCCCTTGGCCTACTAACATGAAGTTGTTTTTAAAAGAGGGGCTATTTGACATACAAAATGGATGCCTAAGGAAGCGGAGAAACATTTATTTTATTGATCTTATATTATGCTTCCAAAGGGGGATGTCCAAGGATAGTAAAACATGAAGTAAATTTAAATGTTTTATTTGAGAACTCAAAAAGGTTTGAACTTCTCTGGGGATTTTCAGTTGCTTTCAAAACAGTTTTGGAGGGAAAAGGTTTCAAATGGGAAAAGGTTGCCCTGATTTCCTTTTCACTCCATATATTCATGCTATGAGTTCTCATTTGGGTTATGCTGAAGTTGATATGTTACAGTCACGCTGATGGATGATTCTAGAGTTCATACCTTGACATGTTAAGGGTGAAATCTCTCATTTAGATTACTGGTTTCAGTGGTAAAAAACCCACCCTAGCTGTGGTTGGTTCTCATAGTTGTAGGTTTTTAGTGTGTTTAAAGCTTTCAGGTGGACTTTTCACTTGAAGAGATGAAGTTCTTTGCCGTATTTTGATGTGGGCTTGTGGTGTGAAGTGTCAAGTGTGGTTACCAATTGTGTGATGTGAGTTTTGAAGAATTTTGAGTTAATTGTTCAGTACTGAGTGAGATTTATAATTCTGGAAATGTGCTTTATCTGACTAGCTCAAAATCAATTTTTCTTGGATCTTTCGAAGGCTTTCTGAATTCTGGAAATGTACTCTTTTGAGTAGCTGAGAATCAATTTTGCTCATATCTTTCGAAGGCTGATGATTATCAATCTGGGTGTTATTTTTGTTGACTTACCACAGCTGGGCGACTCATTTTGAGCATTCATTTGCATTGTTAGGCAAAATATTGATTTTCTAGAGCAAAATCACCCCTCAAAGGGGGCGTACCATTTGCCCTTGGCTGGTGCTTCCAGACCTAGTTAAAATAAGCCATACCTGAGGTCTGAAATTTGCATATTGAGGCCTCATTGTATGCAGTAATTGCTGGTAAAATTAAAGAAGCTGGTTGTTGCACTTGCATGTGCCCTTTCTTGAGAAGCTTGAATGAGTTTGCTGCTCTTTTTAAGATCTGATTTTTTGTCAGAAAGCTGATTTCAGTTATCATCTTGATATTGTATTTGAAGCTAACTCATACTTGAAGGCTTGAAAGATATTTCATAATAATGTTTTCATTTACAGGTGAAGGTACAACCCCTTCTTCATCTTGTTATCTAAATTCAGTCCTTATTTTTATGCAAATGTACTAACTGAGTGGTGAAGGCACTGCCCCCACTTCATCTATTTGCTCTTCTATTTTTCTATGATATTGTACTGACCTAGTGGTGATGGTTTTAAACCCCCACTCCATCTAATTGATGTTGCATTGTTGAGAACATTTGCATATGTTGGTTTATTATCTTGCATGTAATCAGAAGCTAACAATCAGCAAGTTGCTCTTCATTAGCTTTAAATATTGCATCACATATTTCATAAAAAGTCAGGGTTGATCATTATAGTGGTATTAGAGCAAGTTTTCCTGCCAGCCTATGATAGTAATCTTCAATCAGATTTGAACTTTCTATGAGTGAGAGGGCGTGAAGATACATTTTTAGAGAACCGGGAAAAAATCATTGGCAGCCTCTCCTCAAGTTCTAGAGAGAGAGACAGTCTCAGAAATCTTAGGCATGCATCAAGAACCTCCCAGAGACAGTGAAAACACAATGGAGAACATGGTGGATGAAAGCAAGGAGAGAGCTCCTTCTTTGTGCCAAAATACACAGATGGGAATTGTTTGAACTTTGAACATTGAAGGAGGATTGTTTAGACGAAAATCAGACTTGAAGGAGAATTGTTTGAACATTGAAAGGCAAAATTCAATCAAGTTGAAGGCGAACTACATCAGATGTATAGAAGACCCTAGCAGTAAGTGTGATGTGTAGCAAATTCAAGTGCAAAAATTCCAAAAGACAGGCGAACAAGAGCAGATATGCGAATCAAGTAGACCTGAAGGTGATTTCAAGCATGCAAGAGGAATCAAATCAGAATTAAATCACAAGAAGGCAAGTCTAAATCAAGCCTGAGGTGCGAATTTAAGATCTAAATGTGGATTGTCTAAGCATTAAAAGGTGAAATCTGATCAATTTAAAAGAGAATTTCAAGATCAAAATCAGGATTTCAACATAATTCACGGCAGACATTGAGAGCGAAATCCAAGATCAAAGCAGAAGTGCAATTCCTTAGCAGCAGATGCGAAATTAGATTGGAGGAGAAGGAATTCAGATCAGAATTCAGATAGAGAAGCGGACTTAGACCTTGAACAGGATTTTGTAATCTCGTGGACATGGACTAATGAGCCTAGAAGCAAACAAGGAGTGGAAGAAACATCAGGGTAAGGAGTCTTCATCCCCATGGACATGATTAAGATGGCATCAATTCAAGGACTTCAAGAAGAAACGCCAAGAACTACGAAGAACAAGGCGGGTTAAGTTCACTTCTTGGCCATCTAAAGAAGAAATATGTGCAAAGACAAGGAAATCAGAATTCTGATCCAGAAAGAAGCATAATTTGCACTTTAGAAGAGCCAAACACATAAGGCACCAAGACCTACTTGGAGGGGATAAGACTCAAACAAGGAATTCCAAAAATCCATCCTCAGGACACCATGTTATATGCCTCAGACGTTGTAGAAAGAGAAAACTCAAAATGCCAAGTCAAGAAGGAGGCACATGGACTAAAATGCGGGGATAAGGGTGACATAAGAAATTCTAAAACTCTCTGCAAACCTCACCAATCCATGTGCCTAATATGGGTGCGCCTAGGGTAATGGAGGAAAGAACACATTGGCGCACACAGGAAGAAGGCAGGGATAAAGTTCCAAAAGGAAAGTTTCTAAAGTGTATCCTCAGGCTGCCTCTCCTTGCACCTGACCTATACCTGCCTCCAAACAAGGATTCAAAACATAAACTGCAGAATGGCACATCAACCTTGATGGCAGGGATGAGCCAGCAGAATGAAAATTCCTCAAACTCATCCTTAACCCGCCACTTCTCCCACCTCCATCTTATGTGCCCAAGACAATAAAGGCTGAAAATGCAAATTCCAAAGCTCCTCTAGCCACCAACTTCCTTTCCTAGTATGCTGCCTCAAGTTCCAAATCAGATCCTACATTGCATTTCATGCTCAAAATCAGGAAATGAAGTTCCTAAATCTGGTTTCCTAAATCTGAGTTCCTGATTTTGCAAAATCTGAACTTTCAAGTTTTCCAAGTTCCAAATCCAAATTTATAAGTCAGAATAACAAAAATCAGAGTTCCTAAGTCCAAGTTCCTAAAACAGAATGTTGAAATCAGAACACAAAAGATCAGACTTCATCACTTCCCAAAATCCAAGTTCCGAGTTACAAAAACAGACTTCCAATTCCTGATCCAAGTCTGCCTTTTCAGAATCAGAATCCTAATCCTAGAACCCAAAATCAGGATGTTGTGAGTTTTCAAATCCAATTTCCAATTCCAAAGCTCAGTGCCCATTTCCAATCTCAGAAATCATAAATTCCAATTCCTGATTCAGGGTTTCAAATACAGAAGTCAGAAGTTTCCAAGTTCCAATTCTGAAGCACACACTTCCAAACTCAGGTTCTTAGTGTTCAGAACTCAAATGCCAATCCTACTTTCCATTTCCAAAGTTTCAAAGTCAGAATGTTTAAGTTTCAAAATCAGTGATCAGATTTCTATTTCCAATTCCAGATTTCCATTCCTCTTCCAATTTTCAAGTTCTGATATTTCCCTTTCCAAATCCGATTTCCGTTTCCAGATTTCCATTCCTCTTCCAATTTCCAACTTCTGATTTCAGAATTCCCTAATGCGATTCCCCAAATCAGAGTGTCTGAATTCCTGATCCCAATTCCGAAAATCAGAAGGTCAGAAGTTCTAAATGCAATCCCAAGAATGCAAAATCTGATTCTGTTCAAATCTAAGAGTCCTGATCCTAAAGTGCCAAACCATAAGTTCCATTTTTCACTTCCAATTCCAGTTGAAGAGCTCTAAGTCAGGTTTCCAGATTTCTGATCTGAGTTCAAGAGTGCACAAATCCGAGTCCAAAACCTAAAAATCAGAATCCAAATTCCTGATTCAGAAATCCAAAATTAGCAATCATAAGTTCAAATTTCATGATCCCAAATTCAGACTTCCTCAATTCCCAAATCCACTCCCAATCCATGTTCCATTTCAAGACGTGCAATCTGATCCATTCCTAGTTGCAAGTGTTGATTCAAGGATTTACGAACAATGCCAATCTACAAACAATGCTGAGGTCCATGATCCATGATTGATGAGGAGGATCTAGTGTTATGATGGAATTGAATATTAATGTTCATGATTATGCAAGGATACTGTGAACGTTATGATCAAAGCTGGTTGTATGATGTTGTTGTGGAGGTGTTCACATGTGGATGCGGAGGATGTCTCGGACGAAATCAAGGGAACTGGTCTCTCAGAGTTACTCAAGGATTGGAGAAAACTAGGTCGTGTAAACAAAGTGCGACTACAGGAATAGAACCATGGAGCGAGCTCAAGAGGTGATTTCAGAATTCTGGAAATATGAAGAATACATTAGGAGAATGTCAGTCAAAGAATGGAATATTTTCGAGGAATATTTGGAAGTGTACTTTATTGTAAAAGGAGTAGGAAATTCCTAAAAGTCAAAGCAAATGTAATGTGAAAAAGTTGAATTGTATTCCCTATACCTACTCTTTTGTTTTATTCTCTTTGGGAAACGTGTAAATTTTGTCATGTAGTGGGAGTAGGTAAAACTATTTCATCTTCTAGTGGAAGTTGATAGAAGATATTATATTTTAATATCCAAATGTTTCTAGAAGACAAATCTAAGCCCTTGGTGCTGAGAATCTTCACCGCTGATCTTGTAAAGCATTCTCTATAAATGGCATGACTTTTTCCTTTGTAAAGTTAGTAGAAAGTAGTTATGTAGTGTAATGTCCCCACTTCTGCAGTAGGCCAGTAGGGCGCCAGATTAGTCTATCTCCCCCATCCGGGTAGGCTAATCGCTCTGTCAGAGGATGTCAGCCAGTCACAGGCTTTAGCGGGCGAGCTTTTATTAATGGGTTCACTTTTTAAAAGAAAAAGTCACTTTACTTTATAATAAGAAATTATAAAGTCACTTTATGTACTTTATATAATAAAAGTGACTTAAAGTCACTTTATGAAACCTTTTATCCCACATCTCTTAAAAAGCGTTGCTTTCCCTCACTTCGAGGTTATTAAAGAAAGAGATCTTCCTTGGGAAAAGCACCATGAAATAATACAAACAAGGAATTAAGTACCTAGTTGCTTTTGTGACTGGTTTTCTTGAGGACGTAGCCTCTTGAGAAAGTTAAGAAACTGGACGTAGCCCCAGCATTCTCGATAAGAGTGGAGTCATTCAGATTTCACCATTGGATGTTAACTGCATAAGTATAGAGGTCATTGTTATTACCTTTGCTTCATGAGTTCAGCTTCAGCAAACAGAGAAATCAGCATCATCTTCAATAGTAAGTGCAACAGCCTTGGTATTGATTTAAAGATCTTATTGCAGGCTTGGGTTATTTAGATTAATGCTTTAATCTCTACGAGGAATAAAACCAGTTTAGACACAGGAAGCCATGGGCATCTGGAAATACAGCAGGTACAGGAACATTTGGTATTTGTGACTGTCTACAGGTTTGAGGGAGGCCGATTTATTCTCAGTGTGTGAAAGACTGAGACCCAATACTCTAACCGTTGGTTGAAACTTCTGCATTTAGTGTGGAATTGCAAATCACTACAAAACTCATCTCCTTTCGAAGGTTGTTCACAGTGCATTTATTACTGAAGTCACGTTCCAAAATATCGTCTACAGCCTTGGCACCGAGTGTGGAACGGATTGTAACTACATTGGTTGTCTACGTTGGAATTGAATGGGAGCGTATGCAGTGCGGGGTATTGTTTAGACAAGGTGAATGCACACGGGGCAAGCACACAACTTGCGGGACTGGGAATTGCCACTGTGCCTACGTACACACTGCGGAATCATTACCGTGTGATGGCACTGCTACCGCAGTACTAACAGAAGTCGCGGTGATACACGGGCTCAAAGAGTCCACGTTTTTCTTGCCACAGTTTGAGTCTAGGTTCGCGTGGATAGGAGGCCAACTGTAACACCTCCAGGCTGCGGCCTTGATGCATAACTGCCCTCGTGGAAGCTGCTGGGATCGAGTACAGACTTGCTGGAATCTGTCTAGATAGCTCACGGCACCAATGAATCCTTTGGCATCACTCTTCGTGCCGAATCAGTCTATCTCATACACCCCGATCAAGTACACGTCTTAACAGGTATATTGTTGGCTTTATAAATTGAAGAAACATTGTTTGTAATGTGGATGTAGTTTTCATAAATGCTGGTCTGTTACATTCAATGGTTAATATTCAGAATCAATGGCTTAATCTTTGGATGTTAATGTATTTCCTTCCGTCATTAAGAGATTCATATTAAGCCATATATTTACCTTGCACAAACTAGAAGAGATACCATTGTTGTGGATCAGATGATCATGCAATCATTATCAGTATAGAATCAACTAATAGCATCTCAGCAATTTTGTTGTTTTATTATTAAGCTGTTTGTTGCACATGAACATTGTGGTATAAATTCTGGGAGTATCCATTAGAAATCCGAAAAAACTTAGTCAGGAACATTACAATGGTATCAGAGCCATTGATCTTGCCATCCTAGTGGGATCATCATTTTCAGTTTTCAGTTGATTGCAGCAGTGGCCATGCTAGCCAGGTATGCATAGCACGCACAGGATACCCAGGTTTAGTCATAACAGGGTTGAGCAGGAACAGTCAGATTCTCCCATTCAGGTAGATATAGAGACCAGCCATACAGAGGACGAGGAATTTACTCTTGAACAGGTTACTCCGGTGTGTGACTATGGCTGAGGAGGCAGATAGAGAGGCCAGGGAGACAATGAGACAGATACATGTTGGGCAGGACCATATTGCTGATGTGTTACACCAGCTTACAGGGGTAATCCAGCAGTTTTCAGTTACAGCCAGGAGGCCCCCTAGCCATAGTGGTGGAAGCAGTAGAGCAGGGTCTCCTAGAGCTAATAGAGCTCCCACACAGACTACAAATAGACCCCTCATGCCTACATTCGCGGAGAATGTTGCAGAGGAAGAGGTGGCACAACCTGATACAGCAGGCATTCTTCCAGAGAATGTTATGACTATGCACGATGAATGGGACATGTTACCAGTCCATGTCAAAGCTGACTTGACCTTCGTTCAATATATGGCTCAAAAGAGAGTTTGGCAAGGCCCAGCAGGACTGGAGACCCGGGGGTCCAAATAGAGATTTGAAACATGCCATGAACAAGTTGACTCTTCCTACGTTTGATGGCAGCGGTAGGACATCCGCTAGAGCTTGGATCCACAAGCTCGATACCTTCTTGACCCTCAAGCCCATGTCAGAGACTGAGGCAATTAAATTTGCCACTATGCATCTAGAGGGGGCCGCATATGATTGGTGGTATCATGGCCTTGTCACCTAGGATCTGTTGGCTAAATATTTTGCAAGTCACTAAGACTACAACTTGCAAAATGTGTACTTTAGGCAGCAGTATGTGAGATTTCTCTCTCCTCTCAGCAATAGGGGAGGCTCCCTTCTTACCGCAGGTGGCTTCAAGCGGAACTGAACTGTAGCACATACAGTTCGCCTTGCAACAGTAATGCCGGTGACTCGATGATTGACGTAAGAACAATCAAACGAGGCAGCGGTTGATTTATCTAAAGACGAGGTGACACAATGAGCTCA
>MU224168.1:565516-580811 GCA_018584345.1 Thuja plicata | reverse complement strand
TTGGGGAGGGAGGACTGTAATGTCCCCGATTTAGCAGGTCTTTGCAGTCGAGCTAAGTCAGTTCATCAATGCGACCCTCATGAGCTGACAGTGTGTTTTGAGGGTCTCTGGGAGTTTCTGGGATGGACTTACTATTTCTGGTGAGTCTATTTTTAGTAATGGCTATTTCTGGCAGGACAGTACCTATTGCTAATTGGGCAGTTGGACCTAGTGTTGTCAGAATTGGTTGATTGCAGTCAGACAGTTCTATGGCTAATTTTTTAAATATGTTATTAAATTAAATTATTTTAATTTAATTTAATAACTTATGACTTTATAACTTTATGTTATAAAGTGGAGTTTTTTATTAAAAAAAAGCCAATTAAGTGAAATTTTAAAATTAAGTGCTTTTCTAAAAAGCATATATATTGGTTTTTGAAAAAGGACTTGGGCATCTCATGCAATCATATTATTTTCTTGGAATTTGGGAAGAGGACAAACCTGGCTAGGGTTTTGAGGACTGATTCCTCATCTGGTAGTCTGAGCCGTCTCTTGGTGGTGAATTCTACTTAGTTTTTTATGACTCTCATTCGATGCTGATGTATATCGATGAGGTAATGGTTTAATTATTATACTGGAGGCGTTGTCTGTATTGTGGAGGAAAAAATGACAAAGGGAAGTTCTGTTTTAACATGTGGCGGCTGTCATTATTCTGAACCTCTGGATTGACGTAATAAGGGAATTGGCAATTACACGTGTGGGTGGCTTCCTATATGTTGTGATTTCCAGTATAGCCGACACAATAGTGCTGAGTGTCGCTGCTAAGGCGTGATAATTAACGCTTCTTCCTTTGGGCCCGCGCTGACTTTCCTAGGCTATCCGCATCCTTCCTAATCACGCCAAAGTGGTGGGGGTCCACGCATCCAGCAGGGAGGAGACATTTTCTGACAATAATCAGACGCTACTGCAGGAGTAATTTGTTTGTAAGGTGGCGGTATTTATTAAATAGCAGACGCTTCTATTGGTGATCAATTGCAATTTTAGGTGCCCATTGTTTAATTTGGAATTAAATATCATGCTATTTATTTTGGTGCAGATTTTCATTAATTTATGATATGCCAAAGTAATAAAATTCCAAGTGAAATTTGATATTTTAGAATTGAGGAATATTTTTATAATTGCCTGTTCAAGATTTATTTGCAATTGTTTGAAAGTTGTTTTGAATATTCCGAAAGAGACAGATTGGGTTCTTCACAAAGAGTCTGCTGAGAACAAAAGATGAAGTATGCTTTGAAGACATTGTTGCGTAGCTGGTGTCGAGTACATAATGGGGCGCATTCCAAATTCCCCAACCCATTATGCAAGGAGGCAATTAATCAAGTTGCAGATCCAATAGAGCCACTAGGACAGCAGAGAAGGTGCAACAACAAGTTTTCAGAATAGTACACTGAAGGAATAATTCAACACGAAGGCATTGTAGAAGATAAACACACTCCTGAAGAAGGAAAGATAGTTTCAGAAGTTGTTGGTGCAAAATAGGCCATGAGAGAAATGAATTCCAAGGGAACATAATAGCTGAACCCGAAGAGCAATATACAAGAACTTTGACACCGGAAAACATAGAAGATGTTTCTCTCCAAGGATTTGAAGCTGAAGTTGATCCTGTTGGTAAAATTAACTAGAGAGCTAAAGCAAATGAAATGATTGAAGAAGAAAGTGTAGATCAGTGTCTTGTCTTCCAACAGCAAGGTGTCCTACCTGCTGTCCCAGCTGAAGAACTAGTTTGTGATATAACAATTGATGGTACAGAAATTCCAAATTACTATATGGTTCCACAAATTAGAGACCAACAAATTGCTGCGGTGATTGAAAAGCAACACAAGCACAAAGTGGATGATTATGAAGGCCTATCTAAAGGGGAGATCACTAATTCATCAATTATGCTACACAATGATATAGAAATAGGTGAAAAGTTCCATATCTCTGAATTCGTTGAATCCGATTTTCATAGAGTGATCATTGATGCATTTGATTTTGATTTGCATTTGATGAATGCGCGAGGGTGTTGCATCATCAGTTGCAACATCCTAAAGCTCCAAGGGCTGAGTTGACATATTTTCACCCCAATGAACAGTGAGTTCAAAGCCAACACCTCTAGACTTTGTACCCTTACTTGCATCCTGATGTTGTTGAGTAATATGAGAAGACAAACGGTTAGATGTTCTTCTAGGGTATATGATGCCTATTTGTTCAGGTTTCCTTGTACATAGTTAGGATAGGTTTTAGATCAGGTTTCCTTGTTTTGGTTAATCTTAGTTAGTTTGCTTTCCAATTTTAGGCTTGTTTTGGCTTAATTTGCTTAGCTTGCATTAGTTTAGTTTAGTTTGTTGTACTTTGGGTCTCGTTTTCAAGAGATTAAAACTCCCTCTTATTTTGAGTTGGCTTGCATGTATTGTACAGCTCTGGTCATCTTTCACTAAACATGTTCTAGCTTGTTTAGTTGATAAAGTTTCAGATCGAAAAAGGTATCATTGGTTAATCTACCTCACCACCTTGTGTGATTAGGCAATATATTTGCCTTGAAATGTTATTATTCTTTGCCTGAGTTGCCGGTTCGGGTACAGGTATGAGAACCCGGTACGTGCAAAAAAAAATTGGGGTTTGGGTACATTTGGGTACATTCGGGTACGTGCGTGTGTGTATGTAACATATATATGTATATATGTGTGTATATATACATACAAAAAAATTAAAGGAATATACAAAATTGTAAAACTAAATCATTTGATAGTATGATACTTCATCATTGATCAATGCCAAATGGCAAAGATAAATATTAAATGCCAATTGAATAGACCTTAAAACCACTATAACATCATCAAATACACATACTATGTTGGATATATGTCTTCTTGTCATTGATGTCAAACCAAGTCATTCGGAATTGTCTGGTATCAGGATGATCCGGGAGTTGCTCCAGAATATGTCGGAAGTATACTGAGGTAACAGGTAATGCAAAAGCTATTGTAGAGTCTTTCCGAAATGTCCTTGGTCTGGAGAATTAGTTCTTGTTCCGGATGCTACAGAGGTGCGAAGGTGGTGATCTAGTATTGATTGTTTTTGGTTCAGATCTATCTTTTGGTCGAATCTATCTTTGGTGTATTATATTTTTGGTCCATCTCCTTGTTCTGGAATTTACTAATGGGTCGGTCACACATGCTATTTTCTTTTGTAGCCAACTTGTGTTGGGATGTGTTCTAGATCAGTGCTATTTCACGTATTACTATACTTACATGGTCGACCTAGTCATGATTTTTGTAAAAGACTCTGTATATGTATTTGTTCAAGTCTGGCATTTTAAAATGATGAAGATAGTCTTGAATGGGAAAGATATTGCTTAATTTGATGCGAACACCCGATGGTAAGGTAAACAGACCTACAGCAACACAAGATACAAAAAGGCTCTAGAAGATCTATGATCCAGATATACATACCATGAACCAGAATAGAGAACTGTGATCTGCATATCCAGATGCGTTACCGACTTCAATTCAAACCATTTTATACTGTTTGGAGATATTGTATCTTATCATGTAAGCAGTGTGCTTCAGATGGCAAATCAATCTAGTTGCATCCTGCTGCATTGGTAGTGAGCCTCTGTTGGCAAGTTCGGAGTAGTGAACTCCTATTTTGTAATCAACATACATATAATAAAGTTATTTTGTGGGCCGATGCTTACCATGGTTTTTCCGTTGGGTTTTCCATGTATAAAAGTTTTGGTGTTATTGTGTTGATTTTCTGGTCAGTAATTGCTTAGTCATTTGTATGGTTAATCTTACTAGTTAATTACTTAAGTAAAATAATTTTGGTTTAGGCTGATTCACCCCCCTCTCAGTCTCCGATGTGTGTTCGACAATTGGTATCAGAGCACAAAATATTGGAAATTGAGAGTCAGACTCGAGCTCTTGAGTCTGTCAATTTTGTTTGCCATCAATAACAAAGGGGGAGATTGTTGGAAATATATGTCCGATTGTCATTGATATCAAACCAAGTCATCCGGAATTGTCGGGATGATCCGAGAGTTGGTCTGGAATATGTCGAAAGTATACTAAGGTAACAAGTAATGCAAAATCTATTGTAGAGTCTTTCCGAAATGTTCCTGGTTTGGAGAATTAGTTCTTGTTCCGGATGTTACAGAGGTGCGAAGGTGGTGATCCTATATTAATTGTTTTTGGTCTGGATCTATCTTTTGGTCGAATCTAACTTTGGTGTATTATGTTTTTGGTCCATCTCCCTTTTCCAGAATTTACAAATGGATCGGTTACACACACTATTCTCTTTCGTGGCCGACTTGTGTTGGGATGTGTTCTAGATCGGTGCTATTTCACGTATTACTATACTTACATGGCTGACCTAGTCATGAATTTTGTAAAAAGACTGTATATATATTTGTTCAAGTCTGGCATTTAAAAATGATGAAGATAGTCTTGAATGCAAAATATATTGCTTAATCTGATGTGAAGACCAGATGGTAGGTAAAGAGAGATACAACACAAGATAGAAAAAGACTCCGGAAGATCTGTGATTTGGATATACGCAGTGTTAACCAGAACAGAAAGTTGTGATCTGCATATCCAAATGCATTACTAACTTCAGTTCAAACCATTCTATACTGTTTGGAGCTATTGTATCTTATCATGTAACCAGTGTGCTTCAGGTGGCAAATCAGTCCAGTTGTATCCTATTGCATTGGCAGTGAGCCTCTGTCAGCAAGTCCGAAGCAGTGAGCTCCTATTTTGTAATCAACATATATATATAGTAAAGTATTTTTGTGGGTCAAAGCTCACCGTGGTTTTTCCCAGTTGGGTTTTCCACATATAAAAATCTTGGTGTTATTGTGTTGATTTTCTGATCAATAATTGCTTAATCAGTTGTATGGTTAATCACTTAAGTAAAAGAATTTTCGTTTAGGCTAATTCCAGCCCCCCCCCCCTCTCAGCCTTCGATGTGTGTTCAACAATTGGTAGCAGAGCACAAAATATTGGAAATTGAGAGTCAAACTCGGGCTCTTCAGTCTGTTAAGAGTGATTGGGCTAATGTTGCTAAGGAATTTCAAAAGGTTCTTTCGAAACCCATTTCTCTGCAATTTCCTCAATTTTGAGAATACTTTTCAAGGGGAGTCATTTGTATCTTTGTCATTGATGGCAAAAGGGGGAGAGGTAACAAAAAACATCTTTTTTAAAAAAGAAAGGAATAGTTTTGAAGAGAAGAAGATCAAAGATCAGTTTTGTCAGTTTTGTTTTCCATCAATGACAAAGGGGGAAATTGTTGGAAATATGTCTGCTTGTCATTGATTCAAACCAAGTCATCCAAAATTGTCTGGATAATCCGAGAGTTGGTTCGGAATATGTCAGAAGTATACTAAGGTAAAAATTAATGCAAAATCTATTGTAGAGTCTTTCCGGAATGTTCCTGGTCCAGAGAATTAGTTATTGTTTCAAATGTTATAGAGTTGCAAAGGTGGTGATCCGGTATTAATTGTTTTTGGTCCGGATCTATCTTTTCGTCGAATCTATAGTTGGTGTATTATGTCTTTGGTCCATCTCCTTGTTCCAAAATTTACTGATGGATCAGTTACACATGTTATTCTCTTTTGTGGCCGACTTCTGTTGGGATGTGTTCTAGACCGGTGTTATTTCGTGTATTATTATGCTTACATGGCCAACCTAGTCCTGATTTTTGTAAAAAGACTATATATATTAGTTCAAGTCTGGCATTTAAAAATGATGAAGATAGTCTTAAATGTGAGAGATATTGCTTGATCTGATGCAAGACCAGAAGAGCTACAATAACACAAGATAGAGAAAGACTCTGGAAGATCTGTAATTCCGATATACACAGTGTGTAACACCCCTCGGTATTGAAATGTGCCCTAAATGGTATCTGGTATTGAAATGTGCCCTAAATGGTATCTATTATTGAAATGTGCCCTAAATGGTATATGGTATTGAATGTATTTAATTGGTTGGGTGTTAAATTAACGATTTATTTATGTTTAAGAAAACGAGAAAGTATTGTTATAATAAGATGGATTAGTTAGTACAAGAACAAGGATGGTACTAAGTAATCGAATTGATGCACTTGATTTAATTATCTTCTCTTATGTTACACTGCTGTATTATTGGCTATTGGCTATTCATCGTGACAAGGAATTAACTACAATTGTTTTGGCAAGTGGATGCAGGATCAACTAGCCTGAAAAGGGAAAAGGTATCATCAAGAAAGAGAAAGGAACTTGGTCATGGCAAGTGAGGAATGAACATCGTTTGGCCTTCAAGTACTGAGAGTAAAGGGATAACCCTGTTGGCCAAGGTTCCTAGATGAGTTAGTAGCATAGTGCTTACGCCTTGGGTTAACCCAGTCTTTCATCGATAGTAATAGTAGGGGAATGTCACCTTTATTACTATTAGAGTTGTGACAATTGTTTTAGTTCCATGTCAGTGCGTTGGACCAATATTACATTATAATAATCTTATCCTAGGAGTTAACGTTTCTCGAGGGTATTCTTCATGAGATACACTTTCATTTTACCATTTATTTTTACCTTAAAACCTTGGGTATCGTCATTCGAGTGTAAATCATTTTAAAACTTTTCCGTATGCGTAGTGACTTTGGCAGAACCATTGAGTTTTATTTTCGGCATTTTAATTTATTTTTACATCCCTTTTAATTAATATTTATCGCACAATATTTGAGTGCCTTGGAGTTCAACTTTTCGGATCGATTCTTCTTTAGAAACACCTCTCTATCGTGGAAATATTTCTGCGTTTTAGACTTATGTTATATTTTGGAATGCTTTTATTGATATTATTGGGAAGAGATGCGAGGTGGCGGAGTGGTAGAATTGAGTCATCCAACTCGCTTGGAAGTTGTTTTGGAACTGTAGGTAGTGGAGTTGGTGTAAAGCGGCATGTCTTTTCTTTGGGAGATCTTTTTTTTTTACGGCATGAGGTGGTGTCTCAGAGGGAAATGAATAAATTTCCTACGTAGCTGGGTGTTGGGGGAGATAATAGAATTGAGAGTCAAGCGTCAAAGTTGTGCAGTAGGGAGTACCATAGAAGCCATGGTGAGCTTGGTCTGACCAACTCGAACTCGGCAAATAGGCACGTATAGCTTCCTTGTTCATTCATATCTTTTTTCCAGTCTTCTTGCCGTGTATGCAATGCTACGGAAGTGTAGCTTCATTCTTGTTCCAGTCTTTCTTGTTGTGTATGCAACGTTACGGAAGAGTAGATTCATTCCTTTCCAGTCTTTCTTGTCGTGTATGCAATGTTACAGAAGTGTGGTTTCATTCTTGTTCCAGTCTTTCTTGTTGTGTATGCAACGTTACGGAAGTGTAGATTCATTCCTTTCCAGTCTTTCTTGCCGTGTATGCAATGTTACGGAAGTGTGGTTTCATTCTTGTTCCAGTCTTTCTTGTTGTGTATGCAACGTTACGGAAGTGTGCAGTCATCCCTTTTCTCTAGTCTATTGAGACTATTATGTTACGGAAGTGTGATATCATATTATATTTCCATACTTCGTGGTTTGAGTCTATAGTGTGAGAAGAAAATTGTTAACCAATAAACCGCAGCACTTCAACCGCACTGAAGACGTAGGGAATGGGAGATAACCAGATTAACCTGGTACCTGAACTTTCTACCCTTGACACGGTAGAATCAGTGCATGTGGTTGAGGACCAAATAGTAAATGCATTGCTTGATTTAAACATTGAATGGGTGTATGACTATTCAGGTCGATAGGTAATTACGGTTAATCACCTATGTCAGCAGCTCAGACACTTAGCATGATTAGCGTTCTTGGCAGACAAGGAAGATTGCATTAACATGAAAGCATTATAGTTAGATATGCCAATCCCTTACCTTCATCTGCATAGAGGGGACCCTTAGGAGGACAACCAGATCACTGTAATAAGGACCTGGCAAATGCTCAGTCGGGCAGCCATGGATATTACATAAATCCCGTATATGATTAGATACTTTCTTGAGCCTCATGTGAGAGGAAACGGAATAACGTTTCAAAGAATTCTTAATCACTCACCACTTCGAGGTAATGAATATTTGAACCCTAAGGCATAATGGATCGGGTGAGGTACTGACTTACATGATAGTCATGTAGGATAAAACCTTGGCCAAGGTGTACTACCGCTAAGTTAGTACTAGTCAGATTAAGGTACTGGATACAAACTTAGTCAGGAGTCAACCGAGTTAGCAGTAGCTATAGGGTTGGCCGATTTTGTTTGTAGGACCTTACACCAGTTCTGAGACTTGCTATCACCATGCTCCTACTTGCGGAGGGTCGGGCAACTTCAGTTGAAGTGCGTAGGGTAGGATCAGTTGATCCATGGTTGGGTGGATAAACGCCTTGATGATACCTTTCCCTCTATCTCTCTCTCACAGGATTACAACATCATATTTCGGCAAGCATTATGTATGTATGGATCTCTTTCATGTTCTTTTATTTATGTATATGTGCTTGGAACTTTCATTCTTTATGTAAGGAAATGGAAATTAGATGTTTACTTTATTCGTATCTGTTTGGCAAATTAATACCACCTATAATTTGGTTACGTTGCTCGAGTGTTATTATTCATTAACATTGTTGTTATGATGTTCTCAAAAAAAAACATAGCAGTCTTCTTTAGTAATTCTTGTACATTCTTTGTTTCTTGTAAGATCATTTTTTTAGGTTATTACCTATGGTATCAGAGCTACCAGGTTCAACTCTGGACCTAGGGCTGTTAACAACTAGTTAGGGAACTAATAGGAACGCTGCATTTATTGACAGGATGGCTATACTTATACATACAAAAAGGAAAGGAGTCTGGAACCCACTTCAGGTTAAACTGGCTAATGCCTTGTACAAGAAGTACGATTATTCGAAAGTTGATTTACCCCATGATCATGAGACCCTAGCAGCTGCCTTGGAACGAATTAAACATCAGAGACGGGTATGGACCCCTGAGATTAGAGCAGAGGTTAGGGCTGCCTTGGTAGCCGAACACAAGAAAAACAATTGACCCATAGTGTAAAGAATTGTACATGAAAACACAAATTTTGGTGTGATACATCCTTCGGGAAATTTTGTTTTGGAACAAATAGAAATTAAGAAAATCTTTTATAAACTATATGTTTGTTGTGCTCAAGGTGACTTATTTGTAATACTTGTCTTTCTGATGCTAATGTTCTAATTCCGAAGATTTATTTCTTGCAAGCTCTTTCTATGTTATTGTAATTAGGTATTAAAAAGACACTTTTCTTTGATAGTTATCACTTCATGGAGAATACCTGGAGTGAGGAAGGGCCACCAGGCCCAACTCCCACCGATAAACTAGATCAACTCCTAATGATGCAAGAAAACCAGAGTTGGCTAGCCAACTTAGAGGAGAAGATAAGGAACTTAGATGACACTGAAACCAGGGAAGAAACACAGTCTAGGGTAAGGGACAACCGGAATGAAGAATCTCAGGCTGACCATAGAGAGTTGAGTCATACCGCGAACCTGAATCCTGCAAAGGGAATCATATCAGAAGATATGAAAAAGGTTAAACCTCCTCAGTACGGTGGTACTATACCCGGTGATGTTGCCGAAGCATGGTTAACTGGGATGGAAAAATATTTCAATCTTCGGGAGTACACAGAAACTCAGAAAACCATTTGGGGTTCTTATCAGTTAACGGGAGAGGCCGCTAATTGGTGGGAGAGTAAGAAGGCGGAACTCAAACTCCATCCCTTTTCAGTTACTTGGACTAGGTTTGTGGAACTTTTCCGACAGAGATGGTTGCCGCAACTATTCTACAAATAGAAACTATCAGATTTCCAGGACCTCAAACAGGGTGACCTTACGGTCAACGAATACAACGAGAAATTCAACAGGCTATTGAAGTATGTGCCTCAATTGCAGTCTGACGAGACCTTCAAACTAAGAAAATACATTATGGGTTTGAATAACAGGATCGGAGGTCCGTGGACATGTTAGCCCCGGCAACTACATCAAAAGCATATGCTAAGGCAGTTCGGCAGGAATTAAAGTTGAAAAAGGATGATTCAATTAGGGATAGGAGTCGGAACAAAGGGAAATGGGAGCAGCCCACCCATTTATTTAAAAGAAAGCCTGACAAGCAAGATTTCGCATTTAAAGATGATAAGAAACACAAAGGGAATCAGAAGGAGTACCATAGGGATCGGAAGGATGCTACTTTTTCTAAAAAGGACCATGATACTCAAGGAAAAACCTCGGACAAGAAGGGCCCTCCTAGTGGTTGTTTTACTTGTGGAGGCGAACACTATGCAAATCAGTGTCCCGCTAGAACCCAGGGCGGACAAACCATAAGAATACACTCCCTAGCCAACAAACTGCCTTCCAGCAGAGGATCCACGCAGCAATAGATAACCGGCAGCCGGACTATCAGATCACCCCCATTGAGATATCAGGTACACTTTATGGTCACCTTGTAACTATACTCATAGACATAGGAGCTACCGAAAATTTTAATTCGCCTAAGGTACTTAGTAGATTTCCCAGAAGAGTGGGCTTCATGGCTCAATCTTGGACTGTTGAGTATGCAAACTAGTCTAGGGCTCAGGTAGAGCAATGTCTGTTCGAAGCTAAGGTTGAGCTTCCAACTTTTGCAACAGAGGTAAATCTGTTTGAAACACCTCTAGGGTCGTATGATATTATTCTAGGTATGCAATGGTTGTGGCAGCATCGGGCCAAGGTTGATTGCTTCAACAAGATAGTGGAAAGTCTAGATGACCAATATTTTATTGTACTTATCCAAGGTCAGAAGAAGGAAGTTCGAACAAGACAATTGACCGCGTCTCAACTTAGACGAAGCGAGAAGAAAGGATGCCAGCTCTTCATAATCAAGATGGAAGAAATAGATGAACTACGAGAAGTCAGGCACATGGAGGACCTACTTCTGTATAGTGTTAAGGACTACGCTCAACCGGAAGTGGGGAAGAACACTGGCTCAAAGGATACTTTTGAAGAAAATCATCCTTACTTATGTGACTTCCGAGATGTTTTTCCAGAAGAGCTGCCTGGACTACCTCCGAATAGGGTGTTTGACTTTTCTATCGATCTTGTACCTGGACCGGAACCCATTTCGAAGGTTCCCTACAGGATGACAACGGTAGAGTTAATGGAACTTAAGGCCCAACTCCAAGAACTACTTGATAAAGGGTTAATTAAACCAAGCGTGTCACCATGGGGAGCACCAGTGATCTTTGTCAAGAAAAAGGATGGAACCCTTCGGCTATGCATAGATTACCACATGTTAAATAAGGTAACAATCAAAAATAAATATCCCTTGCCTCGAATCGATGATCTGTTCGACCAAATGCGAGGTGCCTCGGTCTTTTCCAAAATTGATCTGAGATCAGGATATCACCAATTAAGACTGAAGGAGAAAGACGAGCATAAAACCGCATTTCGAACTTGTTATGGGCATTACAAGTTCACGGTTTTACCCTTTGGTTTAACCAATGCCCCAGCCGCTTTTATGAACCTTATGAAGAGTATCTTCCACGATTGTTTGGACAAGTTCATGCTAGTATTTCTAGATGATATTCTCATTTATTCCAGGAATGAGGAAGAACATCTTAGGCACCTCCACCTGGTTTTGCAGCGTCTCCAGGAACACAAGTTGTATGGGAAATTATCCAAGTGTGCCTTTTTCCAGAAGGAAGTGCAATACTTGGGGCATTTTATCTCAGAGAAAGGCATAGCGGTGGATCCAGCTAAGGTAAAAGCAATATCAGAATGGCCAGTACCCAAGAATGTACATGAGGTTAGGAGCTTCATGGGTCTAGCAGGTTATTACAGGAAATTTGTTTTAAGTTTTTCTCGAGTTGCTCACCCTATTACCTCACTTCAACGAAAAGGGAAACAGTTTGAATGGACCGAGAGATGTGAGCAAGCTTTTGAAATGCTTAAGGCAAAGTTAACCACCGCCCCAATTTTAAAGGTGTCGGACCCTTAAGGACACTTTCTAGTAGTCACTAACGCCTCGGGTGAAGGGTTGGGCAGAGTACTTATGCAGGAAGGTAAGGTGATCGCATATGAGTCCAAGAAACTTAAAAACTATGAAGTTAACTATGCCCCTCATGACTTGGAACTTGCAGCCATAGTCCATGCGCTACAAAAATGGCGGCATTATTTATTGGGGAAACCCTTTGAACTTAGGTCCGATCATCAGGGCCTAAAGTACATTTTCACCCAACCCAGCTTGAATGCATGTCAAAGGAGGTGGATGGAATTGATTGCCGAGTACGAATTTGAAATCAATTACATCAAAGGGAAGGAAAATTGGGTAGCAGACGCTCTGAGCTGTAGACGACACATTTCAGCGATGGCAACCATTCAAAATAACTTTAAACAACAGATTGTTCAGCAATCCCTTGATGATATATTCTATAAACAAGTGAAGGAAGCTCTACAACACGACCCTTAGGACCACAGGTATGACGGCTTCAAATTTGAATCTAATGGTCTACTCCGATTTGAAGGTCGTATGTATATACCAAATTGCCCCGAACTGAGAAACTTAGACTAGAGGGAGGTCCATTCCGCACCCTATTCCGGACACCCCGGAGTTACTAAACTCATGGTTGATGTCAAGCCTTTGTACTTTTGGAAGGGTATGAAAAGTGATGCTGCTAGGTTTGCAGCCACCTGCTTAGAGTGCCAAAGAGTGAAGGCAGAACATCAATACCCTACGGGATTACTTTATCCTCACGCTGTGCCAGAATGGAAATGGCAAGTAATTAGGATGATTTCATCCAAGGTTTACCTATGTCTCGAAACAAACACAACACCATTTTGGTGGTAGTGGACAAACTGACAAAGGTGGCTCATTTTATTCCGGGAAACTTAACTGATGGGGCGCCAGTTATAGCTCGAAAATTTGTCCAGGAAATATTTAGACTCCACGGTGTACCAGAGAAAATTATATCGGACAGGGATGCCAGAATGACTTCCAGATTTTGGCAAACACTCTACACAGCCTTAGGTACTCAATTAAACTTAAGCTCAGCTTATCATCCAGAAACGGATGGGCAAACAGAACGGGTGAATCAAATTCTAGAGGACCTTCTTCGGATGTACTATATGGATCAGCAGTACAAGTGGGAGGATTATTTACCTTTGGTAGAAATTGCCTACAACAACACTTATCAAGCATCCATTAAGATGGCTCCATTCGAAGCATTATACGGAAGGAGGTGCAAAACACCTATCAGCTGGGATAAGCTGGAAGATAGGATAGACCTTGGTCCAGAAATGCTATCGGAAATGGAAAGTCAGGTTAGACTGATCCGGCAAAGGTTAGCAGAAGCTAACGATCGGCAAAAGAGCTATGCAAACGCAAAGCGGACGCCCAAACATTTTGAGGTTGGCGAGAAAGTGCTTCTCCGAGTCAAACCTCATAAGAGCGCCATCACCTTTGGAAAATCATCCAAATTTGCCCCTAGATTCGTTCGCCCCTTCGAATTTTTGGAAGTAATCAACCCTATTGCCTACAGGATTGCTCTACCGCTAGCCCTCGCACTTATGCATAATGTTTTTCATGTATCTTACCTTAAAAATATGTAGCAGACTTTTCTCATATGATAGATTGAAACTCTCTGCAGGTACGAGACCCCGGGGTGGTCATGGTCGAGCCCATTAGGGTGCTCAAGGTATGTAAGCTTCGCTTGCGGAACAAAGAGGTTAAGCAGTGCAAGGTCCAGTGGGAGCAAAACACGGAGGATATGCTACCTAGGAAGATTATGATGAAATACATCAGCAATTTCCATTTTTGTTTAATGCTTATAATCAGTTGGTTAAAAAAAAAACAATGTTAATTTGATGTGATAGGTGCTAGTTTTATAACAATGTTAATTTTTTTGTGTTGGTTCTTAATTTTAAGAACACTTAAGTTTATTGTGATCATTATAATCATCAGGGACGATGATTCACAAGGGGATGGGTATGTACACCCCTCGGTATTGAAATGTGCCCTAAATGGTATCTGGTATTGAATGTATTTAATTGGTTGGGTGTTAAATTAACGATTTATTTATGTTTAAGCAAACGTGAAAGTATTGTTATAATAAGATGGATTAGTTAGCACAAGATCAAGGATGGTACTAAGTAATCGAATTGATGCACTTGATTTAATTATCTTCTCTTATGTTACTTTGTTGTATTATTGGCTATTGGCTATTCATCGTGACAAGGAATTAACTACAATTGTTTTTGCAAGTGGATGCAGGATCAACTAGCCTAAAAAGGGAAAAGGTATCATCAGGAAAGAGAAAGGAACTTGGTCATGGCAAGTGAGGAATGAACATCGTTTGACCTTCAAGTACTGTGAGTATAGGGATAACCTTGTTGGCCAAGGTTCCTAGTTGAGTTAGTAGCATAGTGCTTACACCTTGGGTTAATCCAGTCTTACATCGACAGTGATAGTACGGGAATGTCACCTTTATTACTATTAGAGTTGTGACAATTGTTTTAGTTCCATGTCAGTACGTTGGACCAATATTACATTAAAATAATCTTATCCTAGGAGTTAACGTTTCTCGAGGGTATTGTTTATGAGATAGACTTTCATTTTACCATTTATTTTTACCTTAAAACCTTGGGTATTGTCATTCAAGTGTAAATCATTTTAAAACTTTTCCGTATGCGTAGTGACTTTGGTGGAACCATTGAGTTTTATTTTCGACATTTTAATTTATTTTTTACATCCCTTTTAATTAATATTTATCGCACAATCTTTGAGTGCCTTGGAGTTCAACCTTTTCGGATCGATTCTTCTTTAGAAACACCTCTCTACCGTGGAAGTATTTGCACGTTTTAGACTTGTGTTATATTTTGGAATGCTTTTATTGATATTATTGGGAAGAGATGCGAGGTGGTGGAGTGGTAGAGCTGAGTCATCTAGCTTGCTCGGAAGTTGTTTTGGAACCGTAGGTAGAGTTGGTGTAAAGCGGCATGTCTTTTCTTTGGAAGGTCTTTTTTTTTAACGGCATGAGATGGTGTCTCAGAGTGAAATGAATAAATTTCCTACGTAGCTGGGTGTTGGGGGAGATTATAGAATTGAGAGTCAAGCATCAGAGCTGTGCAGTAGGTGTTTACCCGCTGGGGTAACCAAGTTCAAGCATAGACGTTACAGGAATGAATTACAAGAATTTTAACAAGGCTTTTATTTATCATCCGCATTGAAGTACATTCATATTAGCCACAAGAACATGATGTTTCAACTACAAAG